>DWLS01006577.1:0-11499 GCA_018246255.1 Pachliopta kotzebuea | reverse complement strand
GGAGGCGTTGATACCGCCTCCTGCGCACCCCGACTCGCCGCCTGCGGAGGGAGGAAGCCCCTGGGCTATCCTCCCTGTAGTGAAATTACTAGGGTAATGAGACTTATCATCCTACCTTTCAAAACGACGAGCGCAATGTGGTGTGTATACCATCTTAACCCACCACGTTGTTATAAGTAAGTGTTTCATTTACATTCAGATGAACGCCTTGCTCATCATATCTAGTCGAATAAAGAAAATTATAAACCACATAAAACTATTTGAATAAGATCACAATCATCATAATTCCCATTACATTAATACAAATGATTTCAAGCATCGTTAGCCTAGTAACTTTATTAACTACGACTATCCTAACCTTCAGTAAATTTTCTAATGGTGGGGTCTCGATGGGCAGATGTGACCTAACTCGCAGAGACGATGCAAGAATGTAAGAAAGCATGTAAAGTAAAAGATTAGAAATAGAAAGAAAAGGAAGATTGATAGTAAAATGAATTAGAGTAAAAATTATAGAAGAAAAATTAAGGATAAAAGGAAAATTGTGGAACGAGCCTTAGCCACAAAAAAACCAAGGAAAAGATGTAAAAAAAGCAGCGGTAAAATGCCAAATATTTCTTTTTTCGTGTCGGTTCTGTTAAGAATCTTTGAACGAAAAGGAGGATGCATCATAATGAGTGCAGACGAAACGCATTTGATTATTGATTCAAGCAGTTACAGTTCAGGTGTGATTTCTTTGTATCTCGTTCATGTTGTTAAATATTAGTGATCTAATTACATCGGTTACATGTGCGTTGACCTTAAAGCTATCGCCCAGAGAACGGGTGCAATGTATAAATTTTAACATCGATATATACGATTCAAAAGTAAAACAGTCAACTTCAAAGATATCACTTGAAGGGATATTAGATTTAAACAGCACAAGATTGTATTTTAAGAAATACATTGTTAAAGATTTTCAGCTGTTTACGTCCATCAGTTAAAATGATGATGACATGTTACTAATGAGTAATCTTTAAAGATCCTAGTCGATCTTTCGTTTATACAATCATTGCCTAAATATGTGTTGCGGGTCGGACCCGGTGGGAACATCCGCGCCAAAACTCTCAGCTTCATTTCTACATTTTTTTCTGCTTTCATGACTCACGTTTAATCTTACGAAATGCTACAGTTGAACATGAAGACCTTTACAATCTTCACCAAGATTGTGAATGATGAAATCAAATGTCACGTGGTGCAATCTAAGATTAACTTAAAACACCAACGCAGAACGAAAACGGAATAAAAAATCTTATCATATCTGAAGTTAAAGTAATTTAATATATTTTAAGTTATGGTGATGTTAAGTGGCAATTGTGATGAAGAGTGGTTTTTCAGCAACACCATTATAGGGACAGGTTTACAATATAAAGATGGTAGAGAGCTTCTTGGTAAGAAACCTTATCATCATCCGTACTATATCTTTTAATTCTTTCTTACTATTGTTTGCAGCTTGAACAGTAATCGAAAGTATTAAACTTTAATGACGGTTCAACACACATCCTACCTAAAAATGAGTGAGTATAGATATTTATCAATAATTATAAATGATAAGAAGAAACCGTCATTCATATTTAGACCAAATTTTTGAAAGTGTTTCTCAACGATGTCAAATCCTTTCTCACAATTGTTTACCAGATACAAAGTTCAGCTTCTTTTATTTGTTTATTTAATTTTAACAAAAACTTAATAAAGTAATAGATTCCTTCCTACTTTAATAACATGCGCAAATCCATTCGTAGGAAAACGTCAATGGATGTCCAACAACGCGGCTCTATCGTTTCATCGACTTGATTCTGGAAGTATAGAAATCTGATCGTAAAGGGATATCCGTCGCGAATATTTGTACAATTGCACCGGATACTCGGATACGAAATACGGATATAGAGGGTGGAACGGAAGCTGTCTAGCAGTCGATGGGAAATAGGCTTAGTTTGCACATGGGGGTTTTTTTTTTAAAGTTTTATATTTCATCGGCGGGATCTCGCCGAAATTGGGACTGGGTAATAAGATACTTGTCTATGTGAATAGACGTCAGGTGTCATTCCCTAGTGCACGTCGTCGATATGATGTTTCCTTTTTAAAATAAACTTTACAAAGGTAAAGGAAAATGAAAGTTAATTAAAAAACAAAAAAAAAAAATTCTTTACAGATCTTTTAATTAGGTACCTTATTTATTAACAAAGTGTAATTGTTTCGCGAAATTTCAATAAGTTAAGGGAAACCTTCCATGGCCGGCAGCTATATGGCACAAAGGACCCTCACCACCCAGCGAGGCAATGCCATTAGTTTGCTTGGTACTTTGCATGGTATCGTTATGGTCTCTCCTTATTCCTCTGTTTTGTTTTCCTCCAATAATTTGTAGTTTTTTATTAATAACACTGTTTATTACTCACATTACCCACAGCTCCTTAGTCTAGTTAGGTACCATTTCTACATCATATTAAAACCTTACCTTTGATCCATTCCTGCCAGTTTTTTTTTTTAATTTATGTGTCCAACTTATGAATATAAGTTTTTTCATTTTTTTATAATTATTTCTTCCGGTTATGTGTGGGTCAGGGTTTCTATTTTGTCTATTTACCTCCTTTGCTTTTTACATCTTCATTTTTATGCACATCCTCATTATCAACATTCATATCTTCTTTTGTTTCATACTTGTTTTCTATATATTTCTCTTCTTTCAAACATCTCTAAGATTTGAGACTCTACAATGTGTATACTTTTTTAGATTCAAATGAATCATAAACTATTGCATCACAATTTGAAACTATGTACGTGAAATACTAAAAACTTTCTCTAGTCATCTGAAAGAAATAATTTAAAACAATGTATTAAAATTTAGAACAAAAATGCTGCATGCTTATAGATTTAAAGTATAATGAGTATTCTCTGTCTGTTGTGACACGTAACTTACATCATCCTTACAACGAAAGATTCTTCTTCATTCATTATCGCCGGAAGTCAAATGCTAGTACTTAAAAGATTTAACCGGAATTCCTTTCAACTTCCGACGCTCCGTCAAATCTTTCTTAACAATGAAGGATAGCGCCATGTGCCGACCTCTCGATGAAAATAGAAGCGTATAAAAACCTTAATGAACATAATTCCCGTATAAAAGGGTTACTTAAAAATAAACAGCCCGCGGCCCTATTCTGGGAAGTGACTAGCGATACAGCTGTCATCTAGTAATAGATTATTATAACAAAATCTATTCAAAATTTACCAATTGGAACTATTAAATTAAATCCGTATCATTCTTATTGCACAAAGTAAATAAACATAGATAAATAGAAAACATATTATTCCCACAGTTGGGACTAGAGCCTTCTCTATCAAAGCGAGAACTAATCCACTCTAATCAAAGTAGATGTCACATGTCATTGAAAGCTGTTGTTTTTGGAAAATGTTGGGTTTCTCATGATAGTCTACATCAACTAAAACACGAGCTTAGCAGCGATCGAACCTACGCCTCTTCCTTACGTATAATATACTAAACTATCACGGCTTTAAACTAATATTTAAATATTAGGTATATAGGTCCTTGGATAATTATCGATTAATATCAATACCCTAAACAAGACACCTAAGTAAAACGGAATATGCTTATGTCTTTGCATATGAAGGATTAAGTTCTCTTTAATATTTATTAAAAAACAAAGCCTCTATTATCATTTAAATTATTTCCTTACATTTAAATAAATACATACGATTAATTGAAAATATTTATGATACGCGTAACAAAATACATCCGAACAGAAAGTATAAGCACAGCTTTGAAGATAATTCTATTAAAATTATGCTAAAATGAACTTTATCAATAACATAATAAGGAAACTGATGTTACACATACATAGATATGAATTATGACAGCAATACTGTAAGGTTCAAGTTATTTTTATAGCATTTATGACACATTGACATAAACACATCCGAATGAAGCTTAAATACCGTTATTACTATCACATGCTTGATGAAAAATTACAAAAATAAAACAAATCGAGAATTTTGAGAAATTGTTTATTATTCTTGTCAAATATTAACAATTAAACACTTATTTAAAGCTTAAGTTACGTTTCAACAGGTTTTGCTTAAGTTATATAATATTTAATATGTAAAGAAGACATTGAACCGTTTACTAGCCTTCCTGCTCCGTTAAATAAATAAATAATTTAAATAATCATTATGTATAATATATAATTTAGCTATGTCATAAATAAACAAATTGTCAGCTCTTTTAATGTTCCCACTGCTGGGACTCGGGCCTGCTACAAGAAGAATATAAAGTCATCTAGGAACTTCTTCTCTTAATATAAGACTATACTAACACTATCTACTAAGGTTTTTAGAATCTAGCTAACTACCATACCTTTAATAAATAAATGAAAGGTATATTTATAATTATGTTTGTATTATTTTAATAGTATATTGATATATTCACAGAAAATGGCAAATTTATCAATAACTTATCATCAAATTTACTAACCTCTTATCAAACATATTATATACTAATGTCTAAACATATTACAAGGTGGGATCGTGGTCAAGCATTAACATATGGATAGTAAAAGAGTTCTTTTTTTTTTTTTTTTCCAAACATCTAGCTTAAAAAACTACCTGAATTTTTATCTAGAACTAAAATTGTTATATCGCAGTATAAACGTTACTAATAATTTATACATCATGTTCAAAAGAAATATAATACAGCCGTGGCGAAAGAACGTTCAAAACAAACTTTCCCATCAGAAGTTAGTACAAATCTGTCAAGTCCCAGATGCTCTCGATTTTTTTTTTATCACAATGAAACGGAAACGGAAAGACAAGAGCTCTTACCTGTCTCGTTTTAAAAACATAGGACGTCCCGCTCGCACCTTCCTACTTTTTTAGGTTCCGCTGCACATGGGAAAATATTCAAGAGATATGTATTCATACAAATGTTACTACACAAAGTACAAGAGGTTTTTGTTTACAAAAACTGTTTGTACTGATTAAAGTTAACAACTACTTTTAATATGTTATTAAAATGATTATATTATTATTCTTAACAATTATGCTTTATTAATAGTAAATTGTAATTTTAAGTATATATATAATGTATCAATAAAACTTCTATCCTTGCTTAACTTAGTTTAAGAGCAAATTCCAAAATGTATTCAGACCATTAATTATAATCTCTGTTTGTGTGTGTATTGTAGAAGATTTTTTTATTAAATAAGTAACATATATACTTACACACTTATTAATATACAAATAACCAAAATTTTTAACTTATTCATTCAAGAGGAAAATATAGTATATATCTTGTAACATTCTACTACAACAAAGACTTAGTACATTAACCTATAATAGGTTTAAATCCTGTGGAGTAGGAGACAATATACCAATACCTGATGAAATAGTTCAAGAATAAGTAACAATAATACCTGTAGTAAGTTTTTTTTACTTAACCAAGTTGAAAGACGATTGTTCAGGTGATGATAAGTGATACGCTTGCCTATAAAAATATAGCGCTACTAAAGATATTTTTATTAATTAATGCATCACTAGAGTTGTAGATATTGTCTAATTACCCCAGTAATTTAACTAGTTAGAACTAAGTTTTCAGACTGTTGTGGTAATAAACGTTGCGGTATAAATGGTCTCCGGCAATAGAAATCGATTACTAGTAAAAGTTAGTTTGTTTAGTATGGACAACAGTAATAATATTATCATACTGAACCCCCGTTGAGGTTATTACTCGGTCCTGTTTACTCTTTATTCTGGGAATAGCATTATATTCGCAGGTTTGTGCCCACAGATTGTGCGCGTCCGCCACCTGCTTGGGTGGAAAAAAATAATGTGAACAACTGACGTTCATATGGTGCATCGATCATTACAGGTTTCTGATTGTACTCCGTTTACTCCGATGCTTTCGGTCAGTTTATTGACATTCCTATTAATTACCGTTAAATGAAATTTTTTTTATTGTAACATTACCTGCGGCTCATAATGAATCGATTACGATATATTTATCAAATTAAAGAACATACATACTACTTCCTTTAATGTGTGTTATAGTTCTATAGTATATTAGTGATAGGTCTTCGTTACTTACTTCTATAATTCAACAGTGCTGTGTAAAGATTCTATTTTAATTATATTATTAATGAGACAACGTTGAATTTATTTATTTATTTGTATACTACAGAAACATATATTAAATTTGTTTTCCGATGGTTCCACACTCGGCAAGCCAATACTGTGGGTAACTTACTAATATCTAATTACAGTTTTAAATACACTGTATACATTTATGAATGAATAATACTTAATACAAATATCTATATTAACATAAATAACTGGTGGTAGGTCTTTTTTACCGGAGAGAGTCTAGGTACATACTACCGCAGCTTTAATTTCTACCGCCAAATAGTAATGTGCTAACATTACTGTGTTCCAGTTTGAAGGGTGCTGTAAGCTACCTTGCGTGCTGTGTATACCCTCCTAACCATCAGGTGAACGTCTTGCTTGTCTCGTCGACACGTCTAAAAAAAATTATTAGAAAAATAATATGATACATGTTACATACTAACTTTACCAAAAATTTGGTCAAAGCATGTCAGAAATAATATAACCCTTACTTTATTTACAAATTTAATACAAACAGATAAATGCTCAGATCAAAGTAAAAATATAAATTCAGATGTACTCAGAACTCTACACAATCATGGTGATAGATGAAGTGATAGAAAGTTAAAAAAGATAGATAATTATTGGAAAGAATTTATTGTGTATTAGGACAAAGTTAAGAAATTTTCGGTTGTCTCCCACTGTCGCATGCTGCTGTCTCGTGGGAGAGCTCAAAGTAAACACACCCATTCTTGTTGTCCCAACGTATCGTGATGATGGATCACTTGCGAGCCATCGACCTCATGGCCTCCGACTGACGAACTACCAGCAAGGGTGAACGAACTAATTGCTGAACAACGTTTAAACAAGCTTTGTTTGATTTAGGAATTAAGACGAATGAGATTCATAGGTATTTAGGTCTAATTGTAGTAAACAATGATTTCTGCTTTACATTTAAAGTCATATATGTAAATAAGACCTAAGATATCAATACAGCTTTTACTAACCACACAACTTACTGTGTTCCGGATTGAAGGGTGCTGCAAGCTAATGAAATTAGTAGGGTTACAAGACTTAACCCCTTATGTCTCAAGGCGACGAGCGCAATGTGGTGCTGTGTGTACTATCTGAACCAGTGTCACTTTGTTATGGGCAATCGTATCACTTACTTTCAAGTGAATGCCTTTCTCATTGCGTCATTTTGACACATTAAAAAATTATACTCCAGCAGTACATACAAAATTGTTACTTCTCAAATACTTCTTGATTAAAATAATTTTACAAATAGATCCCTGGTACATTTTACAGAGAATTAACTATTTATTTTTATAATAGACTTCCGGTACATTTTAGAGATCACTTCGACCTCAAAGGTTGTTTTAACCTATCCCATTATCTCGCCTCCTTTATACTACGACAGATGTGACAAGATGTGCCATTTGGATTCAAAATCATCACGCTTATAGTCTTTAACTTGCTAGGGCATAAAGATGGTTCAACTTAAGAATGTCAGAATTAGTTCCGTTTATATACAGATATGTATAACCAAAGTTATATATCAACAAGTTTAAAGTTCAATAATCAAAAAAAAGCTTTGAAGCTTCTAAAAATAAGAATATTAATCATAAACCCCTTTAAGCTGATAGACGCGTCACTAGAGTAACCACCGCTGACATAAATCATAACCAATTCGGAAGGGTTGACGGGGTTATTTGTAACCAGGAGGGATGAAATTCCGTTGGGACCAATCTATGATAAATCTATATCGACGATGTTAATAATTGACTCTTTTACTAGATACCCCGACAAATATCTAAACGAGTTTTAGTTTCCTAAATAAATCTTTGTTATGACTTTCATCTTAATCATATAATATAACAACATGATGTACAACAGTTTTGTGATAATAGATAATAAGATAGCATTAGTATTAAATAATGTAAATAATAGAATAGAAAAACCCTTGAATAATATAATAATATGTCTAAAGCTGTAAGAGTTGAAGAGATCACTAACTACACACCAGTTCATGTAAACGAACCATAAACGCCCCTTAAACGAACCTGTAACATAGCAATTAGGATAACGAGTTGGCAATAGAGGCAACGAAATTTTATAATGTTAAATTAGCTAATTTAATAAAAAAAAATTCAGTCATTTTTAAAAAAATCAAGATTATTAGTTTTATTTAAAATAATAAGAATAGTTCAAGTTATTTAAAGTTAAAAATCAATCAGCCCGCAAAGAAAAGGTCTCGGACCTAAGAAGCATGGGCGTAAGAAACATAGGTTATACAATTTTTTTTTAAGTACAATGTATCTTACGCTCAAACTTATGAACTGGTTGGCAATCAGCGCGTTTTATTTGCAAACATCATAATCATTAAAATAATCATTAACACAATAAATTGCTTTAATCATTGATATATATTTAAATTTGTGAATGTTATTCATTACCCACCAACCCGTATTGGGCCAGCGTGGTGGGATATGGCTCAAATCATCCCACTATTGGGAGAGGCCTACGACCAGCAGTGGACGTCCATCGACTGACGATGGAGAAGTGATATACTGCAAAATTTTCTTCTCTTAGTTGTTTAAGTCTTCACAAACTGGTCGTGGTCATCAAGTCGTTGCAGTGACCCGTTCCTCTAGGCGCCTCCACTACAAAACTTTTTATCATATATTATATATAGTCACTTTTTGATTATTTTAGTATTTTTGTTTGTTTTTATGTTTTAATGTTGTCTTTTCTTCACAATGTATCATGATTTTAACCTATAGATAAAACATTAACAGCTTTACCAATCGAAAATAAGAAGTGACATCAGCGGCTGTCGCGAATGGCGCGGCACATGCTAAACTAAAAATAACTGAAATTATGTGCCACATGCACGCCAAAAAACATCAGGACCGCAAAGCAAAAAACTCTTTGCAGCTCCGATACACATCTTAAAAAGTTTTAAAACAGATTAAAAAACCGCGACGCAGATTATAAATAGAAAATGACGGCCAAAAGTCCATTTATTTTTTTCATCAAAACAGATAAGAAGTAACCAAAAAAACGAAGGAAAAGGGGTAAAGGAGTTGTTCCCCCGAATTGAAATTTCGAAGGGTTAACGTGGAACAAAAAGTGGAATCTTTTTAAGTTATCAGCGGCCAGGTGTCTTTCGATTTGGTACTTCTTACCGGAAATCTGCGGCGCATGTGTCCGGGTTGCCAGTTCGGCGGAAACGGCGCCGCTCATCCCTTTTCCACCGCCCTATATTTTTGTTTTTGAATCAACCCTTCAGGATTTCTTTTATCCTCACATATTTTATAACAACACCTGAATACAGTTTTTAGTTTCACTTAAAGGGTTGATTATTTTTAATTTTGTGCATTTTACTAAAGAAAGTATGAAGCTCATTTATTTTTTTATTTACTTAAAAGCTTTCTTGACACCTAAAATTAGGGCCCAATAGGAGGACTTAATGCCTATTTGCATTCTCTGACAAACAACCTAGGATATAGAAGATGCTTTGGTAGGTGAAGTGATAAAGTTTAATTTAGAGCATAAACGAAACTTGGTAGTACTTAAATATATACATACAATACTGTACATAAATAGAAATAAAGCTAAATACATATACAAATAAATCAAAATACATAAATCAATAAATACATAGAAAACAAACTAATGCTACTACTAGCTCATATGTATGTTAATAATCTATCTTCTAATATAGTTCTTAATTACATCTAAAACATACGATTTCATTAAAGTACTTCTTTATTATTCTAAACATTTTGTCTTTACTTCAAATATAACAGAAATATTTATACAGAAACTGTTTGAGGGTTCTAAATAGGCCCCCATAAAATCAGTCCGGCCATTCAACAGGTGGTATGTTGCCTTATTATTAGTGGAGGGTTGCAAATTCAATAATATCCGGAGAGGGTTACTTATTACTTATAAATATTTAATGGGTTAAACAAGCGGCGTGGAGATTTGAAGACGAGGGGGAACTGTTAGTGATTGTATATTTTGCAGGAGTCCAAGATCACCTGCTATTGTATAAGGTTTTGAATATTTTAAGCAATATAAAGTTTAAAAAATAAGGATAAGAAATAAGCTGGAAAGATAATGCATACGCCGTCTTATTATCCGGGTCTCTATTACCTTATAAGATTAGAATGTGCTTCTACTGGTGGTAGGTCTTCAATACCGGAGTCCGTTTAGGTAGGAACTACCGCAGCTCCTTTAGCAGCCAACACTTACTCTGCAAACTTTACTGTGTTACAGTTTGTAAGGTGCTGTATGGTAGTGAAATTACTGGGGTAACGAGAGTAGACATCTAAGGTCTCAAGAAGTCGAGCGCAATGTGATGCTGTGTCAATCTTCACCAGTGCCACGTTATTATGGGTAGGCGTATCACTTACCATCAGGTGAACGCTATAATCATCTCGTCGTGTCGTTGCTTAAAAGAAAAAGTGTACCGGAATGGCCTAGCGGTTAATTTCATGCTTTGGACACAGAGGTCATGAGTCCGATTCCCAGATAAATGTTCCTTTTTGCATTTTCACAATGCTAAATTTGACTTTTCATATGTCCTTAATCGGAAAAGCTATAGACTTTTTATTTCCAATTTCTCGTCTCCTTATCCTGTACTTTATTTTATCCTGGAAGAGCATTCATGTAGCTCTTCCGGTTTAAAAGTTACAAGCGTTACGGAGTATTTAAGTCAGCTCATCAGTCTCTTTTACGCTAATGCAATCAGGTAATAGACTAAAAAGGAGACATGAATATAGTAAGAAAAGGGAATGCTAAAATCGGCGGCCAACGTATCTCCTAAGCTATTATGTTAACAGAATTACTGAAGGTTAGGCTCTCTAAGTATATATTAAGTAGAGATAGTTCGTAGAGACTAGCAAGGTGATAATATTCAATTGTTAAATATGCATTAACAACATGTATGCTTAATTAACTGTTTCGCTGACTAATAGAACGGTTAATAGATTGGTGAAAGTAACATCACTAGTTGGAACTTTGACCCGGCAGTGAATTCCCAGGGTTGCCTCAATTTATTTGGCATCTAAATGAGGTTTTACGTAATTATTTTTCCATATATGTTATGGTTAGTATACATGAATGTGATGGTATAATTAATGGATGAAGTTTATTGGCGGTATCAGATCCTAGCAGAAGTTCTCATAATAAAACCAACCTGAGAATTTTTGATATGCTCTTTTATTCTTCGGACTATTGTCGGAGACCTTGTTTGCTTATCAATTACTTTTTTGTTTTTATAATTTTTATCTACTAATAGCAAAAGACGATAATTATGATACCTGCTAATTATTTTTGTTTCTTGTA
>DWLS01006576.1:0-11499 GCA_018246255.1 Pachliopta kotzebuea | reverse complement strand
TGACAACTGTCTCGTGTTCCGGAGGCCGGCGCGTAGATGTGGGCGCGTCTATTGGAGTCTTTGTGCCATCAAAACAATTATGAACTATTAACATCACTAATAAATGCAAAATCTGATTTTATGATTATAAAATACATGTTATTCGACAGTTAATAAATAGTTTTTCATACAGCATTTATTAATTTTGGTTTTCCTTGATGGAATTATAAGGATGTGTTTTAAGACCACATTTAAACGTTTCATAATTTACTTCTCAGGTACCCTTTTGTCTGAGATGTCCTACTCCCGATCAGAGGATGATCTAGATTTGTCGCTCGCATCTACGCGTCGCTCCTGGGTGCAGCGAGGAGGCTGGGCGGCGAGGGAGCAACCGCCAGCCTCTAAGAAAAGGCGTTCTTCAAACTCTTCCACTACAAAAGTAATACGAATAAAAAAATTGTTTTTATTTGTTTGTAAATATCGGCAACAAATTGATATCTCTTTAATCTATATGTTCACAGACGGTGGAGCTACAAGGTGGCAAAGTGCTGGCCACTGCTACCACCACATTAACTCTAGAGCGTGCTCCGACTTGCCAGGACTTGAAACCGCCTCAGAATTTCGTAAGTTATATAACAATAAGTATAAATATTTAATAAAATTAACAATAATCTAATTTTGTTTAATAATTAACTAGATTTTTAATTTTTTTTTTTTGGTATAGTATTTTTAACTATTTTAAAATATGGACTTAAGGTTATAAAAGGTCCTTCGGTCTAGTCATAACGTATAAACAAAAAACGAACGTTGAAGTAGTAAAATAAAAACACCTCTTTTCATATGTTCACCACATTTTGGCCTTCGATTGCAATTAAAGTTTTGGTATAATCGTTTAGCAACCGATATCGGAGAGCAGCGACGAGGCTCCACCTCCCAGCCGCAAGTCGACAGGCCGCCGCTCTAGTTCTCACTCGCACCCCCATCCCATAGAGGTACACTGCACCCCTTCGGCACCACTACGTTCCGGTAAGTACACAGCCCATTTATTACCATGAAGACGAGGTAGACAGGTGTTACGCGTTTTTTTCGACGGACCTCAACTATAGACAATTCATTGAGTCCAAAGCCAAGGTAGCAATAAGGAAACTGGGGGTCCTTGCTAAAGTACGGCAATACTTTACTCCAGGGCAGCTTTTGACCCTATATAAAGCACAGGTCCGGTCGAGTGTGGAGTATTGCTGCCATATCTGGGCTGGTGCTGCGATAACTCATCTTGCAGCACTAGACTCTGTGGAGAGGCGGGCCAAGAGGCTAATTGGTGATCAAGAACTTGTCTTAGCTAGATTGGACAGTCTTGACTTTATCGGATTCATTTCAGGGAGTGTGCGCAGGAATTGTAAGACTCAATTCATCCATCCCCTTTCCACCACCGGACGACAAGACGCTTGGCGAAACTCCATCCTTATGTTGTAAACATCCCCAGTATACGCACAAAGAGGTTTGGCTCGTCGTTTCTAATAAGAACAGCTAAAGAGTGGAACAACTTGCCGGCGTCAGTGTTCCCGTACAATTACGATGCGGGCGTCTTCAAGAGTGAATAGGCATTTGCTAGGTTAATGCGCTTTACCATCGCAGACCATTTTACCACATAACACCAGGTGGGATCGTGATCAAGCATTGACCTTTAACCAATAAAAAAAAACGTTTGCTGTATTTGTTTTCAGATACGGAAAGCGTGTCGGATACCGTGAGCCATGCGTGTGAGACGCCGGTGAGAGCGCCGCAGCGTACTCCCTCCGTGGTGTCTTCACCGCGGACTCGCCCGCGCCAGCACAAGTTCGTTGCGAAGAACTACTACAAGCGGGAGACCTGCGGCCCCTGCGGCAAGACGTATGGCAGTATACTATTTATTTTGACTAAAGTTAGCTTGAGCCATCGGGTGGAAGGGTTTTTAAAAAAACTACATGCTTGAGAACATTGTCCCAAGCTATGATGTTATGTTAATAAAAACTGAGAGAGAACTGACTTTATTTAGCAATTCAAGCTTCTTATATACTAAGGTTATACAATGGCTTTAGTTTATGAACAACATGTGGATCTGTTATCGAGTGGTAACAGATTTATGTTCTAGTTTATCCGTAAGTGTTTCCCTTGTTTTTTGATGGCCTTCCTCTTATGACAACATAACTCTAGCCAAAAATTGTTTACGCTTAAATTGAATCTACAACATACATACACTGGCTATATACAATTATATGAGCACAACAATCTCTTACAGGCTAGTTCCAAATACACAACAATACACATAACGAAAAATAAACAAATATGATACACTTAAATAACATTAATAGAACATCTTTCACATTACCATTGCATGTGTGGGATTCTTGAATTTTAACACATTGCCATCGGGCGATTTTTGTACAAACTTGTCTATAAATAGGGGTATTTTTAATGAAATCAAACTATTTCGGTGTGTGACTATCTGAATCATCTTCAAATTCGTTATCTGTACTTCCACAATCACTGGGTACGTCTGATAAATCATTATACATTTCACTTTCAAATATATCATCCATATCCATTATGGTAAAAAATACAACTAAAATAAATCCTTAAAAATTACCAGCAAAGTACACAAAAGAAATTTTTTCGTTTCCCGATGTCTAATTTTTTTAAAAACGAGAAATCACGTTTCCCGACGTCTACGTAATTTTTTTAAAAACGAGAAATCTCGTTTCCCGATCGCAATGTGTTAAATTACTGTGATGAAAATATTAACAAAAATTTAACACTAGATTTACCAGCTATTTAACTATACCTATTTCAACCAAAACCTATTTGATATGAATTACATAAAACAATATGAAGTTAATGAAATTATTCGTTTAGATAAAGCTATGAAAGTCATGATATGATTACAGAAAGAAAATATTTCATGAGGAAATAATTTTAAATTGAACTTGCAGGATCAGTCAATTTGACTGGTCTGGTAAATCTAGTGTTAATAACAATATGAGCAGGACATTTATTAAGTGGAAAGTTATGCCTTTATTTTGACAGGCACTATTCTGGTCTCAGGCTGAGAAAACTCAAATGTTCGGTAACAACTCAAATGCATTCAGTGTTTTCATTAAAAAAAAAATTTAATAGAATAGAAAATATTTATTTGCACACAAATTATGACAGACAGTAACAATTATAATAAAACAAAACAAAATAAATACTAGAAGAATAGAAGTGTATCAGTATCGGTGCAAAAAGAGACCCACTCAGCATAGGTCATTGTATTAGTTATAACGCTGATTTTCAGTGAGCCCTGACTGAATTTTCTCAATTATCTTCTTGGGTTATGTCAAGAGGTTTAAGTGCTTTTAATCGGTGATGCGTTAACCTTTGCATGGGTTCCTTCTTTCATTAGGATTTCATTTAATACTTACAAAAACTTTACTACTAACAAAAATTACAACACTTTGCAGCATCAAGTTCGCGAAGGTTGGCGTCAAGTGCGAGTGCTGCCGTGCCCAGGCTCATCCGGAGTGCCGCACGCTGCTGCCGTTACCATGTGTTCCACCAGGCCGTGCACCGCCTCACCAGGTACACGCTCAAGCAACCAATGTGTAGTAACTTCCTCCATAGCGCAGTCGATAAACGACAGAAGCCAAGCTTCACGTATTGGGTTGATGATGGGGTTTTTACAAACTTGTCTAAGTAACCACCCTCGTATTCCAAATGCCGCCTTAGTATTGCTGTGCTGCTCAGAATTCTAGTCAAACACAATCTTCAACTTTATTGTCATTTAAACCGCGTGATTACAAATTTCGATGATATACTGTTGCTTGTTGAAAAAAAAAACTATAACATAATATGGTGTTTACGTTGTAATATCAACAGGAGGGTAGCATAGCCGACTTCGCTCCGAATACCCCGCCGATGGTGCCGGCGCTCCTGGTTCACTGCGTGAATGAAGTGGAGAAACGCGGGCTGACCGAGCGGGGCCTGTACCGAATCAGCGCGGTAGACAAAGACGTAAAGCGGCTCAAGGCAAGTGCATACATCACACGGAGACCTCACAATCAAATAGCACATGATAAAGAAATTTCTAGTAGCATCCACACATATAATTTTCTGTGTAGTGTTGTCTGTAATTATTTAGCAGTAGTCACCATCGGTGTGCCCTGTCGCTGACAGATCCGAGGTATCCCATTCATAACGGCTGATGGCTTTCGCGGTAGGTTTAGTGGGTAGAGGCAGCCCAGGCCGAGTCCCACACATACCCACCCAGGGCACCGGCGGATGCTCCGTAAAAGAATTCCCCCGCGTTAAAAAATAAAAGTCACCATCGGTATAAACTCATCCACATTTGTTTATCTTCTTTATACATTCTTAAGAAATATGACAATATCAGATATAACTTATATTGATCTTCTTCTCTCCCAGTCTACTATAGGATTGCGCAGAGAATTTAAATAGGTTAGTAACTTAATCACCTCAGTGACAAGTTAAAAATTTCTTGGTATATTTAGGTAACTGACAGACTGCAGGTTAATATAAAAATTACGATACGCTCTTGCAGGAGCGGTTTCTTCGCGGCTGCGGTTCCCCACAGCTGAGCAGCGAAGACGTGCACGTGCTGTGCGGCTGCATCAAGGACTTCTTGCGCACGCTGCGGGAGCCGCTGGTGTCCGCTGCGTTATGGGCTGACTTCATGGCGGCCGCGCAGCTGCCGGAGCCCGGCGACGCGTCCGCCGCTGTGGTGCAGGCGGTCAGCCAGCTGCCGCGACCCAACCGCGACACCCTTGCCTTCCTCATGCTGCACCTGCAGAAGTAAGCTATTTTATATACAATCCAGGACTACCCAAATTACGGATTCCCCCGCGTGAAAAAAAAATGGTTTTATTATAACTTGACGTATGTGAACAGGGTAGCCGAAAGTCCCGAATGCGAGATGGGGATAGAGAATCTGGCTAAGATCTTCGGGCCCACCATCGTCGGATACGGTATGATGACGCAGCCCGCTGAGATGTACACCGCGACCGCGCAGATGTTCCACGTGAGTACACTGAGTAACAGTGCCTTATCAACAGTAAACTAAAGAAGGTTCCAGATCTTTTGCATTTTAACTATCAGCAGGATATAAAAGCTGTGTTTGGATTTAGGTGATGCAGCTGCTGCTTCGTCTGCCGGGCGATTATTGGGCACGATGGGCATGTCCCGAGGCCTCCCCACCAGTAACCACGCCCTGTAAGCCCAGAGGTTTCTTCTTCTCACCCGCAGACACTGGGTTAGTAAATTACTATACATTGTGAATACCTTTACGGAAGTACTATTCTTAAGTAACATACAAAGTTTTATGAGTACCAGAGAGCATGTTTGATAGTAATTCAATCCGGAGTAGGTCTCCGATTAGAATAGCAATAGTATGAAAGGTTGGGTGTAAGGAATCCCACACAACAACTCACTTGACTTCTAAGGTCATTATGGTCACATAGCCTAAAACAGAGTTCCCCAAACTTTTTTGTGTCGTAGCTATGTTTTTCCGTGTTGTGTAGACCCCCTACTTACTTGATATTGATCTCCTGTAAATTTCTAACTGCAGTGAAATTTAATGTTAAAAACTTAAAGTAACACCACAAGTTAATTTATATACATTTAATAATTGAATTTAAATTAAAACTTTGTGGTCGCAAAAATTCAAAATGTATTGCGAATACCAACATCCTACAACTTACACTATTTTATAAACATATGTAATAAATTGTTTTACTTCATATGTACTTTTATAAATAATGCATGTTTTGATATTATAAGATAGTATGATGTAAGTAAATAGGTACTATCAGTGTTTGAGTTGAGATACACTACCATGGACCCCCAAATTATTTTCTCTGACGTAGACCCCTTGCAGGTTGTCATAGACCCCTAAGGGTCGATATAGACCACTTTGGGAATCACTGATCTAAAATAACAATCAGACTAGATAGCATACTCTTATATGTTGAACAGCTGAATACCTTGATACTGTTAAGGCAGCAGATTTATAATATCAGTGAGTCTATTAGGGGTTGTAGACCCACACAACAACTCACGGGACCCAAGACACCCTCACCTGCATGTGGTACACCTTGCTAATCAAGAAATGTGACTCTGGCTTCCCGCCAACCCACATTAGGCTAGATTGGTGGGAGACCCCCAAAATATCCTACTATTGAGTGAGACCTATGTCCAGCAGTAGATGTCTTTTGGCTGATGAGGAATGAGATGGTCCTTGGGGTTTAAGTAAAAGAAGATATGTGACATTGCCGGTTACAAATCAAAAAAATTTTATCTTTTTAGGGTTAAAAGTAAAAATACATCACCCTCGCTTGTTCAATAACAAATTGATTATCTAAATATAAACCGGGGGGTTAGCAACCTTTAACACTTAAATGCATGATGATGTATATATACATCAGTGTTTTTCCTTACATAATTTCTGAACGAAAACTCAAACCACGGTACTTTTTACTTTTATTAGGTGCTAAAAAATATCTGTTTCGGTTTTTGAACGCAAACTTTCATGATATGACAGTTCACTTTTGTAATTTTAACCCTTAAATGCATATTGTTGCCAAAAGCCTACAAACCAATTTTGGTTGTATGATAATTTGTAACTTTTGAATTAGGATTCAATGAGAATTAATTGCCAAAAAGAGTTAAAAAAATAACAAATGTATTAGACGTAAGGTAAGAAATCAATATTATAACTTTTTTTTTTAAGCAATTTATCCTGAGTGTGTTTGTATTTGGATTTTCATCATCTACCTAGATGCATAGTGTAGCCAGTTTTTTACAAAAATATAGCTTTTTATTGAAACCAAGATTTTTTTAATTATTTTTTACATTATCTGTGACTCAAAACCTATACTGAAATATTTATTTCATAATTAAATAAAAAATCATGCATTTAAGGGTTAAGCCGTAAAAGCCAAAAACTACAATTCACAAAATTTTCATAGTTTTTAAATATTCACAATTTTTCTTCTTGCCAACCAAATAAATAAAAAAATGTATTCATTTATTAAGAAAAAATATATTTATATAATGCATAAGTAGTGTATTTTCATAGAAAACAATGGTGACTAATCCTTGTTAATGTAATGTTTGTGGAACCAAAGAGCCTCAGGTTCACATCCAAAGAGCCGCAGATTCCCAAACATTGATATAACCTGATAGTTAAATTCGATCATTCAATCTGTTTCAGGATATCGAGGAAGAAGCGGAACTACTTTCAGTGACCTGCTGCAGTTCACTTTGCATTATATTTGATAATTATTACCATTAAGTTTGATTTTTCAATCGCCGGAAAGGCATTTTTTGTTCACATTGTTTTTTTTCTACGTTATCTTATTAAGTATAATAACGACATATTCATTTATATTTATAGTGTAGTATTAAATCGTGTTAGTATGTTAACTGTTGTATAACCAGCAGTAAACCATAGACAAGATTCATAACGGCATAAGTATGTGAGGTAATATTTTCTATGTTTCGGGAGTAGTCTTCGAGAAGATACCTTGCCCTTTAAGGGGAAGTCAAGGTTATATGAAGGTTTTTACCCATTAACTCCCACGGTGGTTGTTCTCGTTTAGAGAGGTCATGAGATCTCCGGAACACTGTGGCCTCTCTGACGCTATGCTGATATATCCCGTCCTGATGACTGAATCATGCAGTCCCTAACACCTGCGTATATAATAACACGTGAGCCGGAGACCACGTCCAACCATCGTCCTCCTCGGAGTAAGGTTAATATTTACTATCATAACTACAAATTGATTAAACCATTCGTGACAATGTTTTTATATAAAAGGTACCTAGAAGCAAGTTCCTTTATATTATTTTTTAAAAGTAAAACCTGTTTATTATGAAAATCACACATTAAGTAAATTCACATATGGTCATTGAACATAATGTGTGCAGTTCACTCCTCGGAAAGTCTTTACCATGAGAAGCAAATTGAATACCAATATACAAAGTAAGGTGCAACGAAAATACATTATTAAAAAAATTTATGAACGTTACTTAGCTTTCAATAATAAAGAAGAGAATATAATTCAAAAGGAAAAAAGTTAAGTACACAATAAAATCAAATCCAAATTTGGTTTTCCTGTACTTTATATAGTATTAAAAAGAATCAGGTTTCGTCGAATATTATAGTCAATAACTGACAATTGCAGTCGTGTCATTCCAGGTTTGAACACCTGCCTCCCTCTCCGAAGGTACCGGGTTCGAATCCTGCACCAATGTATTGTTCAATGTTATCTGTCAGTATAACACCTAATATAACGTGCTTTAAGACATGTATCAAATCGTGTGGATATGAACATTAAAAACAAACTAAAAATTGCAAATCGGTATTGCAATCGGTCTCTGATGTGTTGAATAATAGAATTAAAGTTCTGACTAATTGGTTCTTTGTGGTAAAAATTTGAATATTTTTTGTGTGTATAATCTGTAAGTAATAATTGTCTAATAAAGCTTCTGAACTGTTATTATACTAAAAAGTTTGCTTTTATAATAATTTGTAACACAAGTGAATATATTAAGTTACAATGGAGTAAAGTGATTTTGATCAAAGTCTCAGGGATTTGCAGAGAGAATATCTCGAGTGTTTAGATGAAGAAGACCAAGGATTATATATGGAAAGGTTTAAGCGAATGATAACAGAAAAGTAGAAACGTCTGGTAGTTAATATAAATGATTTGAGAAGAAAAAATCCAGAGAATTGAATTTCTAAAAGCTCTTAAAGAATATGTCAAAAATATACTAGGCTGTAAGGACTGTGGTTCTTTGCCCATTAGTGGATAAATTTTAAAAATCAATCGGTTGATCATCGACTCATCATCTTTTGGGATCCCGAACCTAAATGGGTACAGTAAATTACTATACTACTTGTATGGTAAGAAACCGGGTATTGATATACTAGGCGCGAACTACAACAAATAAACAATTTACTGGAGATATGAAAATTAAAAAAGTTCCAGGTTATATACATTTCATTAAGACATAGTACCTTATTATAATTAATATGTGACATTTCAGTAAATATTCATAATATATGTATAATGTTTAACTTGTTTCTTGTTCTATTTTATATTTAATTAAACATGTATATGCATCTGTACTTTTCGCCGCAGAAGTTAATTCGGATTTTTTGAGTACTTAATTATACAATAAGTTCTAATTATAATTTAGTAGGTATGTAGGTAATTTACTGACATGTTTATCATATTAAATGATTATTTTTTGATGTTTACACACCTTTAGTAAATCAATATATTTTATGATTGATCCTTAACAGCTATAAGCAGTATTAGATAATATTTTTGAAAAAAAGTTGATTTTTTGTGATGTCTCGAAGTTTGGAATATTTAGAATTAAAATTCCAGTAACATAGTTTCAAAATTAGATTTCCTGTGTTATTGTTTAGTATTTATTATATCTATCTTATCAGTTATATGTCAACTTGTAATAAAAATACTACTTCTCTTTAACATAATACAAAATAGTTTGATTTAATTGACAAGTAAAATATTATACTCTTTTAAGTTAGATTTTCTTACTTAAACCGTTTTCAAGTTTAACAACTGAAAGAAACTTGTAATTTAACAGATATCTATTATCGTATATGTTGTAGTAATGTTTGGTGATAACAATACTGATTGTATTTTTTGAAATTGATATACAATATACATTTAAAAATATGCCCTTTTCGATGTTTGATGCATCAAAGACCTGGTCTAAGGCCCAGTCTCGCATTTGTTTATTTATTTTCGTTATATATTTGTGTGTACTACGCTTCTACGACTCTCTTATATATGTTGTTTACGGATTGTCCATCTGTTTGTTCACATTCACATGTGTAATTTATTTGACTTTTTCAAATTAATAAAAATCATTTAATCGAGATGTTTGGTTAATTATCCTTGTTGCTAAATTTTCATTTTCTTCCTTTTTTTACAAACTTACAGGTTAATGCTTGACCACGATCCCACCTGGTGTTAAGTGAAGATGTGGTCTATGATGGTAAAGCGCATTAACCTAGCAAATGCCTATTCACTCTTTTCTTGAAGACGCTCACACTTCTCGCGAAAACTGGATTTTTCATTGCTAAGGAAATTAACGAGAAAAAGGTCGTATTGAATTTGAATATAGTTAATTCTGATCACTGGCTCTATATTATAGAAAATAATAAAACTTTTCAAGAATAGTTATTCTTTCTTCTCCTTAACGTTCTTAACCAGCGAAGGTCCAAAGTCAAATTCATTTATTCAAAATAGATTTCAAATGAATACTTAATGAACGTCAATAAATTAGAGTCTACGACCGCTTCCAAATATTCAACTGTCTGAGAAGAAAGTCAACAACTGCAGCAATATTTTTTCATCATCATTTCAACCGATGGAGGTCCAGTGCTGGACATAGGTCTCTTGTAAAGTACTCCACAAAATATGATCTTGTGCTGTTTGGATCCAATGGCACCCAGCGACTAATATTTTTTTAATAATATTAACAGTAATTGTTACATTACATCAATTTGTAGTTGTTACTGTTGAGCTCGATGTTTGATACCAAGCTGTTGGAACATTCAAGCAATCATTTAGTTCACAATAAACTTATTTACATAACATATCTTTAACGAGTTTATTAAATTTACTT
The DNA here is from genome assembly GCA_018246255.1 of Pachliopta kotzebuea. Taxonomy (NCBI): domain Eukaryota; kingdom Metazoa; phylum Arthropoda; class Insecta; order Lepidoptera; family Papilionidae; genus Pachliopta; species Pachliopta kotzebuea. The sequence continues at coordinate 822 of DWLS01006576.1, read as the reverse complement.
TCAGTAAGAGTCAAAATATGATATATCTTGTAACAGCGCACTGATAGCAGTAAGATAGTAAAGGAGTTATTTATTTTGGATAATTTGAACTGAGGCTGTATTAACCTGTTATTTCTAGTATTACATTTGAGTCTCTTGAATTAACGGAAACAGCGAAATATTTTTACACACATACATAATATTGGCGCAAATTTATAAGGCACAGTTAAAATATTTATTTGGTTGAAGAGTTCTTTAAGAGATATTCGATTGTTATGTTTGTAAATAGGCTGTACTGGCTTTTCTCCAAATAAAAACTTGGCGATCAATTCTCCATATTTTACCCTCTCTTTTCTTTTTTGATGATTTCTTCCTACGACCAACGCTCTTTTTACCTGTTACTTTGCCCAGTAACATCAGTTGCGGGAATTACTCTTAAGTAACGAGTTATTTAATTTTTTAAAGATAAATAATAAACTGGTGATCTCTATTGTCGAAAACGGTCTAGATATGTTTCACCGCTGCTCCTATTTATACCGCCAAATAGTAATGCGCAAATATTACTGTGTTGAAGCTAGTGAAATTACTGGGGTAACAAAACAAACACCTTTCGTCTCAAAGTGAATAGTGCTAGATGGACTGACGATATAAAAAGAGCAGTTCGATGCGAGTGGATGCGTAAAGCTGAGCACTTCATTCGGTGGAAGACATTAGAGAAAGCCTATGTCTAGCAATGGTTAAAATAAGGCTGATGATGATGATACAAATACAAATACAAATACAAATATACTTTATTGTGCACTATGACAGAGTTACAAAAAAAGAAAGTACATAAGGATTTTC
>DWLS01006575.1:0-11501 GCA_018246255.1 Pachliopta kotzebuea | reverse complement strand
TCATCATCATCTCAGCCTATTGCAGTCCACTGCTGAACGTAGGCCTCTCCAATAGATTTCCAACGCGACCGGTCCATAATCTTGTTCTCCAATGGATATCATAGGAGTGTTTCCTATAGTTAAAGTAAATGAAATTAACGTTTTTTTAAATATTTATTATAATAATATTGTTATAATTCATTCAATAATTAAAACAAAAGGAATTTTTAATTTATCGTTACTCGCACGGGCGCCCTCATCCTGTCCAACCTTTACATGCAATGTAAATTTTTATTTAAATAAAGCTTCACTTGAAATACGACAGCAACGTACGCAGTAATTAAAGAAGTATTTGGGAAGCGTCAGCATACATATTTACAATTCGAAAATATTTTCATTTAATTAATTTAATTCCTGTTCACCTCAAAAATGCGCCGGATCGATCCCTACTGAGCAGTGGTTTCCGGTAAAAGAAAACTGTGAGGAAATAACTATAACTTACGAGGATATAAATATATTATCCATCAATATGCACTAAGCTAGTACAGTGGATAAATCGTTTTGACTATCATTATGAGTGAAAACCAAGAATCTCTGCAATGGGAACATCAAAATGCCTATTTAAAAAAATAATATTCCGTAGGTGTATAAATTACTATACTATCATATTATGAACTTAATTATTCTGCAAGAATATTAACTGAGTACATAACAGACAAAATTATTGTATTGTATGGTAATTTTTCTTTATAGCTTGTTATAGATAAACAGTAGTGAGAAACAGTTTTACCTTCCAATAAGAAACGTTCTGGTATAGCTGAAATTAAATTTAAAAAATAACTACGAGCTGTCTTAACGTTTATCTTCGTTATTTCCATCTCTATCTCTGAGCTTTCCAAAGGTTCACAAGATGTGTATCGAGTCGAAAGCTCGCTTGTTATCTTAAAACACAATATGAATAATACATTAGTAGCCGGATGCTCGTGCACTCTTAAATTGGCAAAGCTTAATTGACTCAAATGTTGAAAATGAAACACAAACTTCGTGCCACCATTGCCTCCCTTAATGTACCAGAGCAACTTTTTTTACAATCTGTACTCGAAGCATATAACGGAATCAATTTAAATCGGTTGAACCAGATAAGGTATTAAATGAATGTACGATTGACATTGTATTGAACAAAAATCGCAAATGTACTAATTAATTAAGACGGAAATACAGTCTAATTAATTTAATCAAAAAAGAGAAATTATTGTAATTTAAAAGATATGCCTTTTCCGTCCATAAAAAAAGTGAATATAAACATTAAGTGCATGAACTTAATGTTTGGTGTGATTAACCTTAAATTATGTTTTTCTGCAATGATTAATTAGTCTAATTTCAATTCAGATTGCTTCAATTAATTAATAACAGAGTAGCGATAATACCGCTAGTATTCCTCCTTATCATTAACAATTAAATTGATTATATCTTAATTTAATTACGAAGCAATCGCATTGGGAGATAAAGCTGGTAAAGTCTGACAATATCGCATGATAGTGTAGGAAAGGAATCGAGAGCTGTGCTTAGGGCGGGACTGGTTCGCGTGTATGTTGCTCAATTATACTGACTGTTGTATAATTAAACATTTACAAACCATATTACACGTCTTTAAGAAAATAAAGGCTACATTAAGAATATTTTTTATTTAAAAACCTTCAAAATACTTTAGAAACTTACACTCACATTATGCTCAAAAATACATAAAAATAAGCAATGTCAAAAACTTCTCTTATGTAATTTTTAGACACATTAAATTGTTTTTTTTAGTAACTTTTAACGTTTGTATCTATTATTTAAGACACTATAAGTGTTAATAATAATTAAGTTATTTAATAAATATTTACTCATGAACTCGCTGTAAGTACGGTAATTATTTTAAGATCCAGATAATTTAAATTGAGATAATGATGCGTTAAGTAAAATTGTACAGAGGTTAGGTCTGGTTCAAACTTTTATAATTATAATTCTAAATTACATGAGGTAATTGTGTGATTTTTTGTGAACAACACATAAGCAGTGTAGAATTTATTATCTATGATACTGTTTTAGATTTATTGTGTATAGGTTCACGAATCCAAAGAATAACAATGATTGCAGATGTTGCTCAGTGGATTAGCAACCAGAAGAGATAATGCGCCACATACGATGAAGATCAGACGGTTGATGGGTCAGAAAAGCCTGTGAATGTAGACTACGCATAGGCATGCGCAGCGCCGTGTGGCTGCCTGCCAAAAGGACTGATAACACGAAGGTCTAGAGTATCTGTTGGATGTAGGCAACAGATATATCCTGTAGAGGATACCAAATTACTGAAAAATATTTACATTAACAAAATACGTAATGACAAACGAGTTAAATTTTTAAATATTTAAAATAAGTCCGAAATAATAAATTGTTTTTAATGGCAGTAAACGAAATGAATGTTATAAAGTTAAGAGAGAAAGTGAAAAAAATCTTTGGTGACATTTATGTTTCTGATTGGTACTCTAAAGTTACCAATTGATCACTTCAATATTCTGTTAATTATACAGGCGAGCGATTCTGGTATGAGATGACATTAAAACTTAATTGTTTATACACCTACTGGCCTTTAATTTCCTTTACAATTTATGTTATAGCATGCTTTATATCTTATAAACTACACCGATTACGCCTTCTTTTAAAACGTTCAGCAATTTTTCATATTGTATGTTCAATTCGAGAACACTATCGAAGACGAAGCTTAAAAAATAATTGAACCCACATAAAGCTTTGATATTGGTTCTGTAATACCCCATACATCAGGGTTGAAGGCAATAAAGATTGAATGTCCCTCATAGATTAGACCAAACCCTGACATATGTGACACGTGAAAGCCTCAGGCTATTTCTTTTACAATGGAAAAAGGTATTCGAGTTCCTTAAATAACAATTCCGCTTTATTTTTACATAAATATTAAAACAGTATTCAATGCACTTTCTGCTCAACCCTCGCAAAGGTTTGACTAAAGCTTTCCTTCTTAAGTCTTGGATCAAATATTTTAATTTAATGATTTTTTTTGATACTTTAAAATGTATCAATTGTATGATATATTTAATAAATCAGTAGTAGGTAAATAACCTTTGACAATGACGTCAAAATTTTTGTATAGCATCTCTTTTATATTTGATGGGTGTATAAATAAATTTAATATAAACATATCCATTCGCGCAAATAATTTAAACACAAAGCAAACCACTAAAATCATGTTAACAAGATGCAGCTGTTGGGATCTCTCAGGCTGACTCCATTTTGAAAAACTCGTTAGAGTTTTCGAAAATAGAATATAAAATGTGTCACTCCTTCCCTAATAAATCAGCAATGATTAATGATCCTAAGTTAGGAGCGGAGCGGAGCGGTGCGCGCCGCGTGACGGGCCCGTACCTCATTGGGTGGCGCGGTCGCCATATTGCTCCAAGCTTGTACCTGTCAAACTTTGAAATATGACCGCTTGCTGTTCTTCGCTTGGATTTGTCTATGTCTTGTCTCATAACCTCTATCGCAAAACTTTTAACAATACATCTGTTATAATCGAAAAAGTGAACTGAAAAAAAAAATAGTCCAACGAAAAAATTCTGTTTTAATTTCACGGATATTTTGTGATTCCTATGTTTTGTTCTGAATGTGTAAAATTATTACGATACATCGCCTTCGAAGAAATGAAAACATTTTGATTTGTTATTTTGTCGTTCGTAACCAAAACACAATGTTCGTTTGTGTTTTAAAATTTATTGTGCTAATAAAATTGACAGATAAGAGTGATTTCGTTTTTTTAGGCAACGGTTTTTAACCAAGTTTGACAAAGTATCAAGAGTAACTTATTATACTTCTACTAAAGTAAATTTTACTGAAATAAAACTCTTATGTCTATATACAACGGGTAACGTTTATAATAAATGAATAAATATACAAACATTATTGAAGACACATATTTTTACTACAAAAGTGTTAACATGGCTTACTAAACAACCGCTCAACACTGACCACAAGCCGCCAAGTATGCAATTTTCCTCTTTAAACGACCAAATTAAGCGACTCGTAACCATTGGCTGTTATGAACATAGTGTCTATAGTTTACTAAAGTATTCGGTCAACAGAACTGGCAATTTGCAATTTAAGGTACGAACGCAAGAACATAAAATCGAATCAAACTGTAGAGATAGCGATCTAAGTTCGATTCATGTTATTACTGAGTTGAGTGCAGCGGTAGCAAAAACGGATTTATTGCACTAGTATAATTCGATTGATATAATGTCTTCATTTGTGTTCGCGGACTTTTTGTAACGTACTTAATAAGACATGTTTATATACCAATCGCAAAAAACATATTTTCACCGACTAAAGAAGAAGTGTTAAATTACACATAAAACATTAACACCTATCTTTTCGTATTAAATTTGTTTGCTTCTGTACCAAAAAAATACTAACCGTCCGTTCATGTGATTCGTTTTTAATATATTTTTTTTAAAACAATAAAAAAATGTAGGAAAACTTGAAAAGAATAATGTTTTTATATGCTGACCATACATTTCGAAACAATATAATAAAATAGTAGTTGAAATGATACCGCAAAGTTTCAACTCCCGGCGCTGCGGTGTGGCTTATTATATTGATAGTTTTGATGAGATATTGCAACAAGTAAGCCTCTTAGGCTTTCATCGCTAATATTTATACATGTTTTATATTTACAGCTGTTACATGAGTTTCTTATGCAAACTGCTGCATTTTAAATTAATATTAAATGTTGAAATCGAAATAAATTAAATTTATTGATATGTTTACTTTTAATCGGTATTGTATGTTTAGATAAAGACCAAAACAAACTTATACTGTGATTCATTAACATAATGTTTTCATACCAATTTCCATGAAAGGCGAACAAAACAAAGTTCGAACTAACTTACGAACGTCGCATTTTGTTTCTCGAAACTTCGAAACCTCGCGACGCGAAATCCACCGAAAATTCTAAAGCGTAAGATACATCGGAGTCACCTGAACGTTGCCGCATTCAGGGGCTTCGGTAACCAAGTTGGGCGTAGCAGTGTATAAGTTAAGCTCGACTTTAGCAAAGAAACCGCAGAGCCGCGCCGTCTGACGACCGACTTAAATCTTCGCCGGGGTTAGGTCTTGAATACACTAACTAAAATGCAAGTAACAAAGCCCTCTTCCACTGTTTACGCTACAATAGCTTGCGGATATTTGAAACAATTTAAAATAATAATAAAAAAAATAATGCACGCTGTTACTTTTATAAATTCACTAATACTACATCAAATTATATTGTAACTAATTTATCAACGAATTCTTCTACTTTTTGTATTGTTCTAAGTTAAACTATAAGGGATGTAAGGGGTCCAGCACGACAAATCATGGGACTAAAGCCAAGCTCACGTGCTCGTGGTGCACCCTGTTGATCAACAAGCGACGCTCTGGTTCCCCACCAACCCGTATTGGACCCGGATGGTGGGTGACGGCCCAAATCCCTGTATTGTTGGGGAAGGGCCATGTCCAGTTGTGGTATGATGATGATAATAAAACAATAAATTAAAATGTAATCCAAGAAATATAAAAATGCATCTAAAGACGGAGATAAAGCTAAATCCGAGCTATGTACATAATGCCTAAATGTGAGTTTAGTCGTTGAAGCGAGGATTGCGCTGAGATTTTGTCTGCTTTTCTAATAAACATCCTAGATTTGCAGGCTGAATGCCATGTTAAGACGGTACAGTTTCATTCGAGACTTATTTCTATGCAAACAATGGAAATAAAAATACCGAGAGGGCTTACTTTGTGGATCAAGTGAGCTATTATTTCTTTAAATACCAAGTACAATAACATTATAACTTTTATTTACAACAAATACACTCTAAAGATTCTGAAACTATTTAATAAAAAATTTATTTCTAAACTTAAACTTAAAAGTTCAATGTTTCAAGAAATTTCTTTCTATTTTCTAGAAGTAGTCAATGGTAAAATAAAATCTATTTGAGGTACAAATATTGTAACCTACTTTAAACAAAAATTATTCAGTCATTTATCATCATCGGCTAGACGTCCACTGCTGTACATAGGTCTGCCCCAATAGTAGGGGGATTTGAGCTTTTTCCACCACACTAGCCCAATACGGTTTGGTAGGGAAGCCAGAGACTCGTGTTTTGGTTAGCAAGGTGCACTACGAGCAGGTGACGTTGGCTTGCGTCCTATGAGGTGTTGTATGGTACCCCATACACTATGATATGATTTATTTAAACAATATTTATAATCTTCACAAATGAAACTGTCCAGTAGTATTATAAAAAAGTCGAAATACTAAAGCAAAATTGTAGTATTTTCATTTTCCGATAACCTTTCATCATAAGCTAGTAACGCAGCGCCACTCTACAACCCATAAATGTTCCCTTCCTAAACCTGTGTCAATAAAGATAAAGGAAAACTAATATCAAAACAGGAATAGGTACGTGATAAGAAAACATTTATTCCCTATGTTTAATGCATGATTTGTCATAATTTTCCAGCCTCCCCCTCCAAGACTGTTGTTTTGTATCTAACGGGGAAATGGGCGTGTATGATTTATTGTTTATCTTATTTATTTCGGACGTTATGAAAAACTGTCGGAGGGAAATATTGAGAGCGCTTCAAGGTTTATTAACAAATTTGCTACAGAGATTGGGGAAGTTTTTTGTCCTTAATCTATTGTTATATCATACATATGGTTCGCGATAGTAAATATTTCAGTAACTCGTATTAATGCGGGTAAAGTACTCCTTAATTAGAAGCAGCAATGTGTTTTTATTTGGCCCGTGAGGAGTCCCACACAACAACTCATAAAACCCGAGCCAACCTCACTTGCTCATGGCGCACTCTGCTGATCAACAAACAAGGCTCTGGCTTCACACCAACCCGCATTGGGCCAGCATATTGGGCCAAATCCCTGAAATATTGGAGGAGGTCTACGTCCAGCAGCGAACGTCTCTATCGGCTAATGATGATGATGTGTATTATAATGTTTAAATAAATAATATACTGTTAGTGTTTTTCAATGAAAATCTCGCTGTGATTGTGTTTAATTTATTATTTTGCTTCTTTAAATTCGTCCCTTGGCAATAAAACCGCGAATCAAAAGTAGACTGTAAATTACAATACGGCGGCCGCTGCCCCGTGTTTGCCCTCGCCCACATAATCCGTTCATACGGCGGTAAATCCATCCAACGATGTCGCGCACTACACTAAATCATCATAAGAGAATCCCGTTGGATGTCTACACACAGCAGTAAATAATGTTTTGCTTATACTCATTGCCAAAGAAGATAAAACCGAGGTGTTACTAAATTCTTTTTCTAGGTAAACATTTCTTTATGTAATATTCGATTTGAAATCAGCGTTATTTAAATTAAATAAATCTAAAATTAATCAACATGTCGTTGCCAAACAGAAATATGCTAATGAAATTACTGGGGTAATGAGACTACTCTCAAGGCGACGAGCGTGTTGCTGTGTATACCATCTTAACTAGCGCTGCGTATCTCTTATCATCTGGTGAACGCCTTGCACGTCTCATCGCCATTTTGAATTAAAAAAATCTTTACAAAATAATACAAAATTTAACACAATCACAGCATCAATTAAGTTTTTACTTAATACTTATATGCTTAATAGTATAAACGATGTTAAAGCGTCCTTCTGAGATTCTGATTAATTAAAATAATTTATGCATGTTGTGTGTGGCAAAATTTAATCGCTCAAAATTTTAATTTGTTATTATATTCCATACGAGCGAAGTGCAGTCGCAATAGGTATGTAAAATGAAGTTGTAAAATAAAAATAAAACGTTATTAAACAACAAGCACTCATGCAATATTCGTTGGTACGTCGCAATTTTTAGTTGAGGCCCGTGAACCATTGCTGCAGTTTGGCTTTTTCGCTCGATTTATGCGAATAAAGCGGTCCCGCGGAAAGCGCACAAACAAGCGGAATTTGTTATGGACACAAAACAATTTTTTAGTTGTGCGACTGTTTATATCAGTCAGATGTCTAACCGGTGGATTGCGTTGTTGAGTGATATATTTACCGGCTGGTTCGCACTCAAATAAAACATAAATCAATTTATTTTACTGTTTCATGCGAACGGCGCAAGTCCGGCCCTACATAAACATTGTAACGAAAAGTGATGTAGTTATTCTGAATTCAGAAACACTGTGATGTTATATGGTAGTATGTCAGCGATATAACTTATACAACTCTTGATACTTGTAAGACGTATAAAATATTTCGTGTTATTCGTTTTACATGTGTAAATGCAATTCTTAGAATTATAAGAACACAAAATTCAAGGAGGCACATTACCGATGATACAATTTCCAAAAAAATATACTAAAAAAAAAGAAACACGAAAAAACAAATTTGCAAGGAATAAATGATGTTGTAATAAGTTATTTATTAATTTTATTCAAATGTATACCAAAAGTTATACTAATTAAGTCAAAATGCAATGTTTATCCTCTAAATAAAATTACTCCTTCGTATTTATATAACAAAAAGAAATAATTGATGGTATAAAACGTTGCAAACATTCCGGATGATTTTAAGGTCGAAAAGAGTATAGTAAATAACAAACAGAGGCAAACCAAGTCATCGAACTCGGAGATAAGGTTCTAACAATGGCTGCGAGGATCGGTTACTTGAACCAAGCGGACTGTCAACTATTGGACATGCGGAGATCGGGACGATACGGTGGGCAAAGTCCCTACTGAAACTAACCGGCTGCTATATCATTTAAAATATCTCTAAAGCCCTTAATATGCCTTTTACACAAAACATTTACAATTGTTAAAGTAAACAATTATATTAAATATACTAATTACTAAATATTATATATATTACTATATATATATAATTCATGCTTGTCAGACTCATGGTAACTATTATTAAACTTTAAAGCTTGTTAGTTTTTAAATACATTAAAGGAATTTCTTCAAGCTGTTATCATATTATACTCACTTCAACTTCTACTTAAAGATTACTAAATCGCATTATTCATATCACCTATTACAATTTATCGTTGAAAATTAAAATAGCCGAGCGGTTTTTCTTTCTAATTAAACTTACAGTCAGTTAAATAGTAAGAAAGATTTAACTCAAAGAACCTCATAGCTGCAGTTAATACAGGATTCTAGAAACTTTCCCCGGTAGGGACTTTAAAACTAATTTCCATTCCGAATCCGTGATTACTTTTCTTTGTTATTTTTCATTTCCGCGATGACAAACAGTCTTTACCTGGAAAACTCGAATAGACGTTAACTTTTTCACGCTATTACCCATTGCAGTTTTTTTAGTGTAATTGCAAAGATATTTCTCGATGAGTAAGGGACGTTTTTATAACGAATTCCGTTTTCAACATTTCCAGTTAACACCGTTGGTTACCCTACATGGAAACTTTTATACGCTTGATTTGGCCCATGATTGCCCGCTTCCGTTTTCTACATATTTTCTTGAAGCTATTTTATTGCCTTATTAACATTTCGATCGACGCGCTCGACAATGGGTGCAATAGGTGCAAAAGTTTTTCAGAACGCTTATGCCCTTATCACGCACTAAGTTCAAATTGCTTCATAGAACACTTTAATGTTCGTTATACTGATGCTGCAAGTGACCACAACAAGTGACAACAACAAGTTTTTATTAAGTTTTGCTATTTCGCAATTTGTTTCGTTTCGCCTGTCGCATTATTCGAATGATGTTGACGTCTTAAGATCGGGGAAGTAACTGAGATTTACAGCTTCGCAGTACATCCAAAGCATCTCTTGCGAGCCCGTGATATATCAAACGTAAGTCATGTATGTAGTAAGCTGAGGCAACATCGACTCAGCAGATGGACGGCCCGTTTGAAGATCGTATTTCAAATCAACCATGTCTATAAGCCGCTCTACTGAATTATATTTTGCAACCCGCTATGCTTAGGGGTCAACAAAGATTAAGTAGTTTGGAGAAAGCAGAGTATTATTATAAATATATGATATACACATAACAACATGCGAAATAATGTAAAGAACAAATACAACCCAAAATAATATTTATTTAGGTTAAAAATTGCAATGAAAATTACTAAACTTTTAAATGTAAAAAAATGTTTTTATTTACTTCAATAAAGTATTAGTCAAAGATTACTTTAATAATCACTTAAAAGCTTATGAAACTGTAATAAACAATAATTGTTTTATTTATGAGACGTTTGCATGCGGAGGGTAGACCAATTAAAATTCTTTATGTACAATACATAACTTACAATAGTTAGTATCTTGCATATTAAATTTGTATATGTTCACTAAGTTTTGTTAGTTTTAGTTAAATAGTAGTTAATATATAATTTTTGGTTGTCAATAGAAACATGAACATTTATGTAATAAGTAAAAAAATAAGTAGTATGTTGATAGAGCTTTTAAAATCCAAAGTTCAATGTAACGCTCAATATTTTTAGAAAGTTTAGACTATTTTAACTTCTGCTTGTAGATAACATTTTTTTTAATGGAAATAACAATTGTCTCGCAATGTTGTTGGTTATTTTCTCCGTCGTCTATACACTAATTCATTCAGATAATACTAACTAACAATACAAAAATGCTATAAACAAGTTACCTTTTCTGTTATACGTTTGGTAAATAAATCTTAGTTGTTGTTATGACACGATTATGCGTGGGACGGTATAAAAGCTTAAAGGAAATATAATAATTATATACATATAGTTTATTTTTAACTTGTGGATACCGGATCCGTGAGCCCTGGGACCGAAGAAGCTCTTACGGTCATAATTGTAACCGAAGGCGATAACTTATTCCGGACAAAAAAGGAATATCTACATCAGTGTCACGTTAATCATAACTGTATAAGATTTTAATGTAATAATTGGGCAAGGATCACCTGCACTGACAACCACATCACATGTACAAATATACCACCGTAGTTCCTATTTCTACCACAAATAGTAAAGTACAAACATTAGAGTTCCGGTTTGCATGCTGGGGAAATTACTGGGGTAACGAGACACTATGTCTAAAAGCAACGAGCGCAATGTGGTGCGGTGTATACCATCTTAAACAACGCTACGTTGTTATGGGAAGGTGTATCACATACAACCAGGAGAGCGCCTTACTCGTCTCGTCGACACGAAGAATTAATAAAGAAGGTTGCCGAGTGAAACCTTATATTTATTCTTAATTCACACATACATGTATATATATTATTAAATAAAAATAACATTCATGAAGTGTCACAAGGGCGAGCTTAACCGTAAAAAGAGTTCTCTTCCAGCATACTTTAATGGGAAGGTAACTAAGGTACAGTTTACATATATAAGTATCTATTTTATCATCTCCCCCTTTTTCTTCCCAGCTCTTCCTCCTTCCCCAAATCCTCTTCCCTCGTCTCTCTCCCCTTCCTTATATTATATAATCTACATATGTATATAC
>DWLS01006574.1:0-11501 GCA_018246255.1 Pachliopta kotzebuea | reverse complement strand
TATCATAATTATCGTCTTTTGCTATTAGTAGATAAAAATAATAAAAACAAACAAGTATTTGATAAGCAAACAAGGTCAAAATTTATGCTTTACCAACTGTATAAAGGAGGAATTTAGTAGCACTGCCATTACACTATGTAATCGACTTTGGTGACCGCAGATACAAACGCACTGACCGCGCTCCGACAGCCGGCAGACAAATCCTTCCAATTGCGTTCGCAACCTATTATCATCTTAACGAATCGCGTTTCGTGGTTAACCGCAGATTTGACGCCGACCAATCGCGACCGCCGCCATATATTTTCCTTTATCTATTTTTCCGAGGGTGAAAATCTTAGAAACCGCACGGCTAACCGCAAACGTGAGGTGATCGACCAATCGCGGATCGTAAATATAACCGCAAGCCACGCCCATTTAACCGCAAACCAACCACAAGTCGAGACGTTCACATCTCATTATCGATTCCTGTTACCGCTTTCATCATTTTTGTACTCGATACATGTATTCTTTTCAATGACACACATAACTCGAAAGCATTTACAACAATATTCAACTTTTCGGTTAAAACTGAAACACAGTTTAACATGACGATTAGTGGACAACGAGATCTTGCATGATAAAGAGCACTCGTACAGAATACTGAAGTAATAGTCGGAACAGAATATAGAGGTTATGACCTTAGATTAGTTTAAAGGAAATACTCGATAACAACTTGTAAAATAATAATGTTGGTATATCAGCCCCAGGACTGGACTTCGGCGTTCATCAACAAAGATGAAATATTGATTCGTAGCGTTGTTGAGAAAACACACGCACACAAGCGATCGGCTGCATGCGTACGCACGGACACAACCGCGACCGCATTATATTCATAATGAATACAGCTATCCCACTCGCCGGTCGTCTTTGACTTTGTATAAATATACTTTGTCTCTCTCTAACGGTACTTGAGCGAAGGTTTTCGCGTCGAGGGAGTGGGACGGGTGCGGGTTGGGACTCTGTCTTCGGGAGGTCGCCAATTTCTATTTCATTAAGTGGCGCGTCTGCGACCGCAGCGGATCGATGTAGCTTAGCCATCTGAAAAAAGAAGCTAAGAGATTGGATTATGAAAATTTAGCACCGCACTATACTCTTAAATCGAAAAACTGAAACTAATTACTCTGGGAGGCATTGAAGAAAATGATATTCGTAAAATTTAATATTTTCATGTTTCAAATTTTATTATTCAACCAACTGTATTATAAATGTTCATTGAAAAATGTTAATTATTAACTGAAATTTTAGCTAATGGTTAAACCTATTAATGCCCAATACTTTATTTATCAAATACCAGACATACTACGAGAAGACTTAAGTTTCAGTAACCTCACTCTGAATAGATCAGAGTGCACGTCATAATTAAATAATTATAAACTAAGTCGTGATTATGACTCCAGGACATTAGTCACTTGAGACCTAGTAGTCACACTACAGGTACTGTAAAGTATATAGTCGATGTCATCAATAATTAAACTAACGCGATAAAATGCGTCAAATTTAGGAATTTTTATATACAAAGCTAAGTATGATATTCTCTACTACATCTTTTATGTTCTTTACGACCTTTCTATTTGTGTATTCAAAAACTTTAATTTCAGCGACTTAATTCTACGTTCATTTTTAGACTCGTAATAATTTATTAAAGGCAGCTAGCTCAGTTTTGATGTGATGTGTCTTGGCGCTATATGCCTTAAAGGGTCGAGGGTTCGACTTCTTCCGAGCTCGACAGAAAACCGACGCCATCGATTAGCGCAGAGGATTGCAGCATTAGGTATTTCCTCCTTAGAAAATTCCTGTATTCCCAGCTGTGGGATTATTAAGTGAACTATTTTTTTATTTATCTATAAGATTATGATATTTCTGCTGAACTTACCGAAACGAAACCAATAGAAACATTAAATCCATTCCGATTTCGCACGTCGGCACGCGAGTAATATTGTATTCAGGAGTGTTTCCTTTGAAACTCGTATTCTTATTGTGATTTGAGTGCGCATTAAGAATTCATCAGAGGACATGTTGGCAAGAGTCGGGGCCTCGTGAACTATACGAGCACACATACATATATGTACAGATACACATCGTGTCTACACGTACATACATATAATGTACTGCTTGTGGATACTTCCGTGTGCACAGCAAGTAAGTTATCTTGGTGTTTCATTATAATTTTAAACGTTAAAAAATATAAATAATGGATTTCATGTTGCACTCATATTTGCCTAGTTTTTTCGATAATACAGAAGCTTAAAATCTGTCTAAAATCTTCTCATAACTGCTAATACATTCCTCTGTTTCATTTATAAACTTAATATACTTCTAATACTTATGCTACTTAAAAATACACTTGTTCTGTTTTGGACATGAAAATCATATTTCAGATAACATATATTATATAGATGCAAAGCGGAGAAGGTGCAGAACTTTCAATTATTCACTATATATATTTTGATGCTTTCTGTATATTTTCTTTAAATTCATCATAATAACTACAGATAATACTAAGCTTTTATAAATGAGTTTAAAATTATTTGAACATAAGAAACTTTGATTAAAATAAGTGTATTAAAGTAAACAAAATTTTCGTAATACATTCCGAGGGATAGTTATGCATGTGGTGCTTCAAGGCGATTTACATATGTTTGAGGAGTTGTCCCGGAGGTGACCGTCCGCATTCATTATTCAAGAGGGACTAACAGTTACTTTGCCTGCTATCCTCTTCATGTAATATACAACCATATAAAGGCGATTCGAGATTTATAACTGCACCTTTCTTTGGATTACGTTCATTTGAATATTTATCAGAAAAATGTGATATTTTTGCTTTCTAAATCACATATATCATCTAATAAAGTTACTACAAGTTACTAAAAAAACACATTTACGGCATTTCCTGAAGTCAATTTATTTCCCTAGCAGACCATAGGAATAATTTGTAAAAAGTTATTCTATAAATTATGAAATAAAAACGTTTAGATTTATTCCAACTCACAACTTTATGTCAAATCTTCTGATTAACTAACGATTTATAAATTGAATTATCCTGATAAACTATTTCATTGTACGAATCGAGAGAATTCATCAAAATATGTATGCTAATTAAACAAAATCACCCACCACCGCTAATAATTCTAACAAAGAAGGCTTTATTCAAGAAAGCGCCTAACAAGCCGCCGCGGCCGCTGCAAATTTCAACTCCCTTAAACCGGCGGACCCTTAAATTAATTAGTGAGAATATTTTGGGGGATATTATTTACGTAATAAAGCCTTATTTAGTGCCCCTCAAATGAAATATGAGCAATTGAGGAGAGTAAGTACTTAGCACGGGCGTTAAAACCACCTCGACGAGGTGAAGGGATATCTTCCGATGCACGCCGTAAGTTGAAAGCTAATGGAAATATTAATTAAATTTGATTTTCCAATCTTGTAATCAAAATAAAATAAATGATCGTCTTTATTGAATCTCAATCAAATGTTTAAATAATCCATATTATTTTATTTTAATTATTATAGTCTTAAAAAATAGTTTCACTAAGGTACACCCATTAATAATTGCATGAAGTATAGCAAACTAATTTCAACTGTTGAAATTCTAAGACAAAGCTACATTGTTAATTGTATTTAATTATTAAGCAATTACTAGTAACAAAATTCACAAAGATATCAGAATTAATAATAAGATCTAATAATACCTACTACAAGAAGATATTAAGGTGTGAGTACAAAATCTATTTTCATTATAGAATCAGCAAAAAGTCAATATACGCATTATTTAAACACAATGGTCGTTCGTTAGGCCGGTGGTGGGCCTCAGGAGTTCGATGCAAGATTTAATTAAATCTCCTCCTCTTGTACCCCCCTCCTTCCTCGCACCCTCCACCAGCTCCCCACGTCGTCTGCAATTTCCTCGAGACTTGATTTATTACGGGGCCCGGCCGCGATCTCTGACGCGTGGTAAAGGATTGAGGGTAGTTTTTCTCATGGCTACGGAAACGTCCGGTTGGTGAGGAAAAATATTGATGAAATCCTTTCCTGGAGAAATTGTCTTAAATAAATTGTGAAGAAATATAATTTATTTACATCTAAACTTACTTTTCTTTTAACACCAGACGTATTAATGTTTTCAACTAGTATATTTTAGAAATAATACAGTCTTTTTAAAAGTGGCTTGTTCGTCTTCCTTAATAGTTTGTTCATGACAGCTATCTGCTCGTTTAAAAAATATTAGTTTTTGTAAATATTTAGTATTATCATTACCTTAAAGCTGCGGAAGTTACTATTTTTTGATAACGAGGACATGTACTGGTATCATTCAATATTACAGATGGCAATGTCCTCGATAGCAAGTCGTACTTGGCTTGTGCAATGGATTTATAAACCTAGACCGTATCCGTGAATAATAAGGCTTACAGAATCCTGCCTTTAAGTTAAGTATATTACAATACGTCCTCTACTGTACATAAGTCTGAAAGAGGCTATTTGCTCTCGCTTGGCCAATTTAGCCTTACTTATACCGTAAAAAGCTCCTTGTTAAACACATGCGTACCTTTAAGTTCTTCTATAATGTGGGCCGATGAACATAGAAAGTAAGTAAGATTTCAAAAAAGGGTTCCAGCCTCACTTGTCCCGGTGAGGCGTGTTAAGTGTATTCCCTTGTCCGGCACCGGGTCGGGTTACTTTTTCTCGCAGTATATTAAAACTGCAAAGTTTCGGCCCTCGTGTACTGAGGGGACGGAGTGAGGAAAAGCTCGTATGATTTATAGCCAAGTACTTTGAAATAATCATTTTCTTTATTTTGAGCAAAGATTTTCATTTACATTTACTACTAATTCGCTGTTATTATATTTTTTAGTAAATTACCAAACCACTGTGTTTAGTAAAATTCATTTCATCCATTAGATTTTGTTTATAAAATGAAATTCATGATTGTTGGTGCTTGAAACAGACAGACGCTATTACCCACACATTTTTTTGATTAAATGTCATGTAACTATAATATTTAAAATGTATTCTTCCTTAAATCTTATCTCAAAAATATTTAAATGTTATTATTATCCAAAATAAAGCAAAAATACATACATATAACACAATTGTAAAGTAAAAAGTTTCTATACAAAGAACAAATTCAGTTTCACTATTCTTTATAAAAGAACTTATGTGATATTTCAATGTTATTGTAAAATATTATTTTCAGTGAAGAAAAATTAATAATGATACGAAATAAATACAAAATAAAAGTATATTTCTACTTGTCGTGTATCTTTTGCAATACGGCGTCGCGATGGCTATCGTAGCTGGACATGACGTATCTTTATTTAACGTAAATCCTGCATGTGACAGAAAAGTTATTGCTTTGAGATATTCTTATTATTTCTTATCAATATCATCCCAAAATCATCTTTATGTTTCATCTTTTCTTAAATGGAATTTATAGTTACAAAACTAACAAGACTAAACAATAGTCATAACTCATTATTATCAAGGTAATGTGTTCATATTCTGACCTGTTTCGCACGCGTGTTCTAAAACTATTTATATGATATTTTATGTGCTATTTCCAGACCAATAATTAAAAAAGTAAAAAAACAAAGTTTTCTGTGAATATTCGTAATCTTAGTTCACAAGACCCTTGTATCAAAGCGGCCGAAATTCCCTCAAAAAGACGTCAGGCGACCAACTTCTGTTAATAAGCAACAAACTCCGTCGGAAGCTACTTTTCATATCATCCCTACTAATTAATCAGGTTGGTATCGCACAACAAAGTATCAAGTTACGGACCCTTAAACTCTGATCTCCTTATAATTTTAATTAATAGAAATTTCTAAGCTACAAATAAGAAAACAACAACAACAAATTAAATTAACTATGAATATTTCGCCGAAAATATCTAACTGACTATATATAATACGCAGTACCTACTTCTGGGTTTTTCAAGACATATTTTGTTGTAACAAATATCATGTCGTTATAGCAGCAGTTTTATACTAACCTTTAAATGGCGCTTTTTTAGGTTTAACTAAAACAATAGTGCCTTCATCATATTAGAAATCCAGTTGCTTGACCTAAGAAGAATCAAACACCCCCAATCATAAAAGAAACGTTCCATAGGAGGGAAATAAATATAACGCTCGTTGAGTTATTGCGATAGTATTGTGTCCCGGAGGACCGTAGGTTCATGTGAGTCCATAAATCTCTGGGGTGGACAAAGAAATGATAAATACAGGCGCGTGGGTGTGAGTTATGACTTGGAGATGATTTACACGGCGGTGGAAGGTTCCGGACTCTAGGCATTGGGGCTTAAGTAGGCTGGACCGCGGCTTAGTTAGCAGGAAGATATCTTGACCTTCTGGTCTTTTGATAAAGTTGACTTCCAGCTATTATCTTACTATATTTACCTTATTAATATGGTAGTTAATAAGTACGTAAAATACTGATCATGAATAATATTATTATGAACTAAAAATAACTGAAATCTCTGATATCTAACTGATAGTAAGTCCCTGTGGCTGGAAACCGTCTTGGTGGGTACCACCGCAGCTCCTATTTCCGCCGCCAAATAGTAATGTAGAAACATTATAGTGTTCTTGTTAGAAAGATGTCGTATACTAGTGAAATTTGTGGAGAATGACACCTAAGACGTCTAGAAGACATCTTCACCAACACCCCGTTGTTATGGTTGAATAAAAAAAATATCAAAGACAAGGAAGTTAAATACATTTCTTCATAAGACTCTAAAACTTTAACTGTACCTCATGTCTATTTTCTATAATTATCTTATTTACTATTTTAATAAAAAAAAAACAGAGATGAATGTTTCTTTTTTGTTTCTACTTTTCTCTAATATTACTATTCAGGGCTTTTCTTCCCTGTTATTTATATAATTTACTACTAACACTAACTTATTTTCTACCATTACAATACAGTTTGTCCATACACATAAGTATATATAGTCATTTTTACATGATCTTGTTACTATTACTTACTATAGAACATATCTTTCGATAATATTATATAGACTTATTTCTAAGACAGACATTTTATTAACTCGTTTAAAGTATCAGTATCTATTGTTAACATGTTAAAATTTCACTGAACGGATGTTTTGTTACTTCAGTAATTTTAATAGTTACAGCATTCTCTGGATCGGAACAAGGTATAGTTGGCACATGTTTGGGAACAGAAATAGGTACTACGATTGGATTATGCTTAGACAATCTCCAATGTATATTTTCAACATTTGTGGTTACTAAAATCATTTAATAGTAAAATGGAGCTTAAAAATTATCAAGAGTAACTCATAAATTTACCTTCAGATATTTTCCATGATTAGTAAGAATAATTCAAACGTTAGCCTCGACTTGTAAGCGAGGTGAACCTTAGTTAATCATTCATAGGGATCAAAAGATTAAATTCTCCGGCCTACAGCCTCCTTTGTATCCTTAAGCTATCTGATTATAAAAGACAAAGCATTATGGCGGCTGAAGTTGGTTCGCAAGTTCAGTGTTCTATTAGCCAGCCGACGGCTCGATTGCTATTAAAGGATTATCGTGGGGCACAAAGCGATGGCATTTTCTCTCCTTGCCCCTTGTCCGGTGACCTCACCCGCTCCGCACCCTCGCCCCGACCCCACCGCCGGCCCCAGCCGCCGGGCTCGCCGGCCGTCAAGACCTTTCTACATTTGCATAGTTTTATAGATCAAGCTTAGATTTTTTTGCTCTCGCTACGTTCTTAAAGGATAATGGATGCATGGCATTTTCTTTAGCCCCTTTTCTTACTAAAGTTTTAAAGCCAGCTCTTTGAAAGTTTACACTATTTAAATTTTCTCTCGAAAGATTTGCGATAAACTAACATATATACCAGCTTAGATAAAATCTCTGGATCTACAACATTAAGGATGAATATTCATTAAAAATTACAAATACCTATAAGCTGCTGATATATTCTGTGATTGTATATGCCAACCAGTGGCAAGTTAGGTTATGTAGGCACGTTGCCGTGCATTCCTCGATCACCGTCAGCATCCACTTGCATATCTTAAATAGCGGGCCATCCGTCACTTCGAGGCGCGCGCGGTATGCGTCTCCGCGCTGCCCGTTATGTAATCCTGCCTGTTGAAATGCTGCAATGTGTTGATTTTATAGTAATCAATTTTTACTGATTATTTTCCAATATATTAAAAAGTTTTTCAATTTAACTACAAAATTCTTTATTTCATTACAGCGAGGGCGATCTGGCGTGGAAAGTTGCACGTGCACGGAATGTCATACAAAATCGCTGACATATTACTGTCTGCTTCTGAAAGGAGATTAAATAATTGTTATTAACTTGTTAAATAATTTTATAACAATAATAAATCTATTAAAATAAAATCGACTTCGTTGTTTTATGAAATAAATAGATATTAATTTAAGCAAAAGGCAAACTATTGTTGATAATTATGTTTTCTGTCTCGTGTTTGCAAGAAGGGTTTTAATATTCGCAATACCACCTTGCTTTCAGCGTGTCGTATAGGGCGACTAAAACGAGAATTCTAAAAGACGTCGAGGAACCAATGGTAGGTAAAAAAACTCGTAACTTCCCAACTAGACACACAAGCGAGCAATCTCAGCACGATTCGTTGACCCCCGCCCCGCACCATTGCAAATTGTAGTTGACGGAAATTAATTCATATCCTTTTATGTTCCTCTGTTTATGTCCAGACAAGCGTTTAATTCGATAAAGATCAGGGAAGTACGAAAAAGTATAAATTTTGGCAATTTTAACAACTTTTTTATAGAACCTAACCGTAAATAGAACATCCACTAGATGGGGTTATAAATAATATTGATTATACAGCATCAAACTTGCTCTTGAATATTTCAATGACAATATATTAATTACGTTTAATCTTCTATTAGTAAAGTTTGCACACGACTTTTTGGTAGTACCTTAGGTGCTATGATATCTACCTAAACGGTATTTGTAACAAAGACTTACTATGCTGTGATTTTTCGTTAAGATATTAGACCAGAAAACTACAACATTTTATTACATTATCAATGAAGTTTTAATATTATGTTTCATAATTATGAAATTATCAAATTTCATTACGTACATTAACTTTTTTTCTCAATCTATGTACTCTGCAAACAACAAGATAGATATAATTCGACTACAAAAATTTACAATATCCTTAAATAATTTATACTAACGAGACGTTAGGATTTTATTACTGAGAACCAAAGTTATATATATTATTAAAGCAACCATAATATATATATATTTTCTACACTTTTGCCGCATCCATAAATAAATATATTTTTTATTTGTGTGAGCCCAGTCACAAAGTGCTACTTACACTGATTGGACAAGTTTTTCCTATAACTTGAAAGGCAACCGTTAACGTCCATTCTACTGTGAAATTGGCCTCAAACTTTGATGAACATAGAGGGCTGTAGGACTTATGAGCGAAAGAGATAAAAAATGCTGTTAACAGAAACATAACTTATTATTTTTTATTAATAAGTAAATATAAATTTTGTCGTTCTCAAAATCATCTTTCATAATCAATATCCACTGTCCACTTCTATAAAGACAAACGTGTTAAGCGTTTCAGTTAAGCAAATTTAACAATACAATCTTTATATCGTTACTACTTTGGGTTAAGGTTCAGATTAGTGTGACTCGGCAGTACTGGAACTGAGCTTGCAATATTGGCGTGATCACCTGCCTGACACGTGGGCCGTACACATCCAAACTTCGCCGACGTCTGCTGCACTCTCAAGATATCCAGATTTCCGACAAGTTTCACGTATCGATACCCGGTTATTTGTAGCGTGAATCTATAGATTATTAACTATACTTAATAAGATTAAACAGAAGGCTTCAATTTTTTAAGTAATTTATACTCTTTTTTATATTAAATTATACCTGTCTTCATTACCTCTTCTGTCTCTGAGCCTTGATATCTGCTTCATGTACATCTTAAACATATTGTATAACATTATATGTACAACACAATTACATATTAAATAACTTACTTATGTGTAACATTATATATTAAACATTAATGAACAATACGGAAGAATACTTTACATAAAAGCTATAACTACATTTTTAAAATTTAGATGTTATTATTTTCTTCCAAAATTACGATTCTTTTCTCTCAACTATTCAGTAATACGAATTACTCCAATTCACTTCGTATCTATGGATTGTCAGTTTACGTCTGTAGAGGATTGTATACAGATTTTTTGCGGATTCATACTTAAGTATAAAAGTACCCAAATGAGTATCATACAATTCAAAATACACGTTTCCTTCATATAACAGGACACGAGGGTCCATAACGGATATCTTAAGTGGCTGAGAAAGGGCTCCGGGCGTTTGGGGATATTTATATTCCCAATATATCCGAGAGGTTGTCAGTTGCCAACTTGAAGACAAGTTTCTCTAGTTTCTCGAAGGGTTCCTGTCAGTAAACGATACGTAAACAGTTGAGAAAATTCAAATAAACTGAATAAATTATAGTTTATTTATTACTTTAGTAACTAGTGTTATTAATCAACTATCTCATCCGACTAATATACTTAATAATATATCCATAACTTAAGTTACTTGGGATAATTATAACACTTCAATATCACATCTATAATGTGCTTAGTTGCATCTATATTATTGTTTTATGTTGTAGAATATATGGTTAAATTAAAGTGAAATCTTCGATATTTATGTTCATTTCTAATCGTATTAAAATTAATTACATACTATATATAAACACAGTACAAATATGTGTATGATAAATCATTACTTACATAGGTTTCGGTTAAGATTCCGTTTATTCATTAAGCTATAGTAATATTACCACAAAACCCGTTACTACTGCCAAATGGTACAGATTACTGTGTTTAGGTTAAAGGCGATGTAGCCAGTAAAATTAATGAGACGTATTATTAGTGTTTGCAAAGATATTAGTCTGCAGGCTCCAATGATGCTGAAGCGTTTATTCAAAAGAATGTGAGGTTCGAAGAGATTATACATACTGCACTACATTATTCTCTTTAACTTGAGATATTAAATGTTAACTGTCTCGTTACGCTAGTGATTTTTCCATCGTTATTACCGAGTACATAATAAATTTTATGACACACTTAATAAGTATGTGCAAATTAAAGTTCTTCACCTTGAAATATCAGTCATAACACAGATATACTCTTATTTTATTGTATAATAGTACATTCCGAAGACGCTGAACACATTAATGTTATGTTGGTTCGATTTAAAGATATTGTGTATATGTAAAGATATTCGTAAAATAACAATTATGAACACTAACATACATATTTTACAAATAAATATTATACAAAAGTTTAAAATAAAATAGTGAAAATATACTTTTTTCACAACTGTAAAAAAAACCTAGGGATTTTACTAAAACAACAATTAAATATTTGGAATATCTTTTCGTGACTCATATGTGATCTCTT
>DWLS01006573.1:0-11501 GCA_018246255.1 Pachliopta kotzebuea | reverse complement strand
AATAGAGAAGTCCCGACGACGCCGAAGCGTTGGCGGGGCCAGGTACCCAACCTGGCCCGCTTCGGGTTACGGGGGCAACAAGAGGAGGCGTTGATACCGCCTCCTGCGCACCCCGACTCGCCGCCTGCGAAAACAATCATATAAGTTTCGTTATCCAAATAATTTCATTAACTAAAACGTCCTTCAACACACAATGTGTAATAATCGAACACAGTAATGTGTAATTACCTAGACGGTCACTCGTCATGTAATTTTATTCACCTTACAGTACTTACTCATGATTTATTTTCTTTGCTCGAAATGCTTTATACATAATACATGCTCTGAACTGGTTTTTTGGTAGTAAACATTATATTTTAAAATTTTTGGTCTTGCTATAAATCAATGGCAACATTTGCGTCGCATTGCGTTGGCTTCGTTCTCTTTCGAGCTGAACTTATCATGCCTGATTTTCATAGTTTTTGTGCTAAAAAAAAACTTTTCTATGAAAATGTTATTGAAATTATTTAAGGTATTTCTGCGGTTTATATTCCGCAGGATTTTTTTTTCGATATGAAATTAAATTATAATCTAAGTGTACCATAGGTTGGAAGAAAAACTGCTGAACGCCTTCTAAAATCTAAATCCCAAGATTGATTTCGGTGTAGTTTGAATCACAAAAAGATTTTGAACTTTTCTCGTTTGGCTAGAGTACTGTATTGTTTTTACTTATTGATAAGTGATACTCTTGTCCATAACAACATATCGTCATTTATTATAATATAGTATACATAACATAGAACTCGCAACTTAACACTTTAAGATGTTAAATTTCGTTACCGCAGTAATTTCTTTATGTCACAATTCCTTAATACGAGAACTGGAGATGGCAAGATCGTTTTACCATTTTCGACTTCGTTGTCACTTAACAACCCGTGATATGGAGATGACGTCAGAAGCTTATTTGGCGTTACTTGTTATCCTGTTTGAGGGAAAACGTAAAATATATTACAGTGGGTTAGTTTCTTTGCACAGTATATTTCCTCGTCCTTTCACCAGGCGCACAAATCTTACCCTTCTCAAGTTTACCGCAGTCACGTGTAAGTGCTTACTTAATAATAAGTAAGGTTATCACATTCAATACAGATACGGTACCGTAGTAAGTATAAAGGCAATTTGCTTAGGACATGTCCTATAGGCACGAACCAGTATTTCATACTGTTTCCGAAGTGAAATTCGCTAGTTAAGTTATTGCGCTGGTTTGAACGGGCTAAGTTTCCATTTGTACTTACAATATTATTAATCATTGATTCAATGTGTTATATTTGCATCCGAGGCAATATGTTTATATTCTTTACTAATTTTTTTATATATATCAACAAAACTTGCGAATAATTCGATAAGTCAAAAATTATAACACTCCTGAAATACAAACCTTACTCTAGAATTTTCATATGATGGTAAGCGTCTAGCGCATTAAGGCATAAGACGGTAAGTTTTGTTACCCCAGTAATTTCTCTTTTCTCTCTAAATTTCTCTTTGCTACAGCGGCCTTAAACCGGAATACTGACATTTACTCATTTCTGTATTCCAGATGTCGACAGAGAGCCAGAGTATTCAAAGAGATCACGGTTCACTATTCACGATTCCATTTTCACTTAACACAACTTGTTATTAAAGTCATGTGTTAGTTCATTATAAATAAAAAAAAGATTCATAATAGATTCCCAAACATTGCACTCATTCCTCTTCCAATCTTCTGTTTTATTCCTTTTCACTCGCACTTTACATTTTTCGATTATCACTGTGATAATAACCAGCTGATACACGATTTCAAGTGTTATTAAAATTGTACGTTTTCCAAAAATTGTCTGCAGTGTTATAAAGAATTGGAATTGAAAAGTTCAATGTAGATATTTCTAAATTTTACATGTATCGGAGCTTTTTTGTATACACGTATATGAGGATCAGTTCTGTAGAAACCTTAGATTCTGTTTATCGATGATTTTTATAAAATTGTCTACTAAGCAATATCGATAAACAATATTTTCTTATACTTTACGTAAAATATTCTAATAGATTAAATTTCGCCGATTCCACATTTCGCTCACGATCATCGCCGAACGCTCACGATAATGCCCGTTCTAAACCTGTTACCATACGTAACGTACGCATAGCTACAGGCATATCGTAATTTGTACATATAATAGCAATCCCGGGGCCCGCTCAGACATTACCGAAACCGTTATGCAGATTAAGTGCTCACTGTACGACATCGATTTAAAACCAGCCGGAGCTGAGCCTCAATTTGTTTTAAGGACCCTTGCAAGGATAACAATTCAGCGGAAAATTTCACGTTCACGTTTATACTTTATTATGATCTATATATCAAAAAGTTGTTTGTTTCTTTTTTTTATTCTTACATTATTTTATTTATTTGTTTACATCGGTTTATTATCAAATTTCTCTTATCCAAAATGACTTAGTCCATCTTATATACATACATCTAATAATCTTCAACTTCTTTCAACACTGTAATAGATACTTTAAAAATGCATCGTTTTCTAAAATCTATCATTGTATTGTAATATTGTCATACATTTAAATTCATACATTTAACATGCCGGCATTAACCCTCATTAATCAATCCGTGCTCCATCCAGCTGTGACAGTCTCATCGAAGCGTCACTCAGTGCGACTAGCGTTAAAATATTAAACATGAATAAATCAGTAGGCGTTGCTATTTTGATTGGATGTGGCGGTTGTGTATATAGGGTAGTTTTTGTTTGGCTCATACATACAAGTTTATTGAAAATTAAATTGTTTCTACTTACTAAATTCCTCATTTCTTCTTAAAATGCCTCTCCGTTACTGGAGGTTAGCCGTTACGTTGGAGTTGTTTCGATCTTGAGCCATAGAACAGTTGCTTAAACTCACTATGATCTCCTTATTACGAAGGTCCCAGAAATCACCGATGATTTGCACCGCTGTGTTTCGTCACTTTAACTAATTACATACCTGACCACAGCCTGTTCATCATTACCTCTACTTTTGCATCGACAACAAACTTTATTTTATAGATCGAGTTGAATTTGAATAAGAATATATTACGTAAAAAAAACTTATAGTATCAATAAGCCGGTCATCAACGTTTTCGATGATATAACAATTATGAAAATCGACACGAAAAAGTACTACAGAAAGTTTTATTTCTATTGTTAATTTTCAGAATATTTTCTCAACAAGAATACAAGCTATACTAGCGCCTATTGCGAAGCTTTTAAAGAATGTTATGCAGTTAGCAGAACAGGGCAGAAAGTATATTAATAAAATCTACGCTCAAATACTGTGCTGGAGAAACAATCTCGTATTAATAACGCCAGTCTACACCTGCAAAGTTTCAGACCGTCCTCAAATGCCTAGTTTTGACGTAAAAATATCGAGCTATTTATATGTATACTTTTAAAATCGAGAAAATTAGTTCGTACTATTGGATGTATTTGCAGTTTATTTTTTAGTTATCTCTAAACTGTTGTAAGTATATAGTTTAATTGATACTTTATTGTAAAACTAAAAGATATATTTAGTATTGCTTTATTGTTTTATTTATGACATGACTTCAATAATTCAACTATCAATAAACATTTATTATGTTATAATCTATTTAATTTTATCGATTTTCTTATAAGCAAGCTAAACATAATGTATTATTAAGTTATTTACTAGCTGGACCCGTTGCAAAGGGTAACATTGTTCAATATAATTTAAAAGTATACAAAATGTTTTACTTTGTTTGGTTTTTTACCCCAACCCCTTTGTGCGCAACTTGAATTCTCAAAACATCATCTGATACAATGAAGCAGCTTCTTGTAACATAAGTACCCTTAAGTAAGAAATGCGATTTTTTTTGGATACAAAAATAGTCGTTACCTATAATATAACAAGGGAGCAGTAGTTATAACTTACATTGTTGTTTGGGATATGAGAAGGATACGTCGTGATACAAAAACAACTTTCTTAAAATTTCCAGTTATAGGAAGGACTCACTGCTTTCTCTCACAAGAAGAAAATCAAGACCATTTAATAACCACGCTGGCTTAGTGCGGGCTGGTGCCACGTATCTCCTACGACAGCTATTATTCTTGAATATTTACAATTTCCACATGAGGTTTTCTGGCATCGGAAAATCTAGTTTATTAGGGATCCAATTTGTGCTTCTTCATTTACGAACTGATCTATCACAGCTTCACTATTTGTAATTGTAGTAATTTCTTTTTCAGCCGTAACAATAATGTTTACATTCCTGTTAGATTGTAAATGTAAAGGATGCGGTGACAAATTTGGTAGCTGCTGCAGATGTAACTTAACCTGTCCTTCTGATGAGCAGGTATGAGACGTAATTTCCTCAGTGACAAAAAAAAATGTAAATGGAGTTAATTACTAGATATATCTGAGCAACAGAGCAACGATGAATAGAATACGAGCAGCGCTGGTTCTCAAATATAAATATGCAAACGCCGTCCGCTTGTTCACTGCGATGTTCGTGCGGATATTGTGCGCATTAAAGGTGTAGTAATATGATGTAACGGGAGACCAGCCCGGTGTCGGTATACCGGCTGCGGTCGCAGGGAGCATCTGAGAATCCATTTGTAACGTGATTCAACCTCACCTGGATTGGGTGTACATACTGCTACATACTATTTAACAGTGCTAATTCGACTAACTACTCGACAAAAGTTTAATGGGTACTTTTTGGAATCACAGGAGTAGTTTATCTTATATGTTTTACTTATTTATGTACACATGTATTTATTTTTGCACTTCCATATTTTTTTTATATGTATGTCTATACCTCCTTTTGTATTTATTTGTATAATAATAATAATATATCCTTCTCACTTCACCTACTACATCATCTCCCACCTCCTAGGTTGACTGGCAGAGAATGCTTGTAAGCATTAAGTCCGCCTATTGTACCCTATTTTAAGGTGTTGCAATAAAGTTTTTTAAATAAATAAAAAATAAAAATAATTTGTTATGTACATAGTTGTGTATAGATAGAGTACGGTGTTGACAGTTCTACAGTATTGAAAATATATCTTTGAAAGTCTACTCAAACCTATCTGTAATGTTGTTATAAAAGAAGGCCCGGCATATAATGTCATAGGAGAGGCTTGAGTATATTAAAAGTAAGTTTTCTCCCGTCAAATAGAAACGTGAAAATTTTGCTATGTTCTGATTCGAAGGGCGTCGTGGCTAGTTATTACTGGGAGGTTATTTCTTATTACTCAAGGTGAGTATATCAATATTACATGTTACTTACAATTCGGTGAATGCCGCTCCTGTTGTCCCTTTTTCGAACGTTTCACTAATTGAATAAATTTTATTATAATCGCTTGAAATTAAATTTGTTTGAACAAGTTTTTTCATGTTAATTCCATCTGATCCAGATAATAAATTATTCTGATTGTAATTTGTATCTGATTAAGTGATTATGCAAATGTCATAATTTATTTTGTTTTTAAAAAATAAACTTTACCGTCACCTTTATGGAAGGTACGAAGAGCAGGTCTAATGCTAGCTAGTATTTTCTACTAACCAATCCTCGGGATTTTAAAGTTTAGAACATTTGCAAGAAAAATAATTATTCAGTTATTAATTTTTTATAGTGCAGTATTTATAATTCAGAAATATCATTAGCGTGTGTTTCTTGGGAAAGTCGTTATTAATTTAATGCGCTTTAAATAACGCTAAAACATTATCCAGTTTTAGGAGTTCACTAAGTCGTAAAGACTGCTCAAAATATGTATTTCCCGCTCGTTTATTACGAAAAACAGGTAAGCGTTTTCGTCAAAATTTTAAAGCTCCACCTATAAACAGTTATTTACGAGCCGGTCAGGGATTTCTACTTACTACTACACGTATTTTTTTTATTAATTTTCCAAAAAGGCTCTCAAGCCCGGTATTGTCACAGTCATGGATCGTATATGTAAGTGTCTCGCGGTGATTGATGGCCCCGTGGCGTGCGGCCGTCTGTCTGTATTTTAACAGCAATGGCCCGAGTAATAGCCGGTTCTTTTTTATCGACAACCTCAATGTCACATGGTATTTAGTGACAATGAGACAAAATGCTCAGTTAATTGGCAGTTGGAATATAGCAGTGCTGTTATTGAGAGACATCTAATATAACAGTGGAAAGTCAAGAAGAAATAAAGCCTTACTATCATTCAAACTCCATAACAAATGATACTAAAATCGAACCAGGAACCGTCGTTTTAAAGCAAGCACTTAGCTGTTAATGTCCTTATAAACATAATCTTTATCTATTCATTTATATTCATTGATCATTATATACAGTTGAAATAACTTAGATTGGTGTCTAGATAATTAATAGTTTGCCTATAAATTGACAGCTACTTTTGCAAGGCCTATAATAAAATGATGCAATGAGCTGTCTCCCATGACTTGTACCGTGAGCAACGCGGGCGCTAAATGGAATGGTGCGACGCGATATGAAATCCTTTTTGATTTTTTGTCGCAGCACTAGTTTTTATAAGCACCCTTTTTTCTATTGGTTAACGACTTTACGGTCTTTCATTA
This sequence comes from Pachliopta kotzebuea, assembly GCA_018246255.1. Classification (NCBI taxonomy): domain Eukaryota; kingdom Metazoa; phylum Arthropoda; class Insecta; order Lepidoptera; family Papilionidae; genus Pachliopta; species Pachliopta kotzebuea. The sequence goes on along the minus strand of DWLS01006573.1, from coordinate 4,922 downwards.
AAGCTTTTTTGCTGTTAAAATTTACATTACCAATATCGGTAAAGTTTGAAAGAGTGTGAATAATAAAACTGCTATTAAATCTTTTTGGGAAATGTGGAATATTTTGACTTTAAACGGTTTTGTACTAACGACCTCAATTTCATATGAAATGAATTAATGAGTCTGTAGCTGAAGCAGAACGTTCGAGTTTTATAAGGCAAGCGGTTTAGCCACTGAGGCAGTTTAGGTCGGTATTTGTTTTGATGTATAAATTATTTACATATTTGTCAGGGCGTTATTGGGCAACGGTTCCGTAACTAGGAAAGTTTTCAGAAATCGTTTCCCCTTCAGGGACCGGTGCCCGCAGGCTCGCGACCTGTCCTCTCCGCCCCTCACTTCACCCCCCCAGCGTTCTGGATTGGAATTGTTTATGAATAATTAATGCGGACTTAGCCTACATACTTTTGTAATTTGCATGCGATTCGTGTTGAGATTTAATGTCTCCTTCGGAATCATTTTAATATATATATATATATATATATATTTTTAATCTAACACGCTATCACTGAAAATTAAAATGTGTAAAATGATAATGATATTATGAATGACATAGCGTGATCATCTAAAATACTCTGGCTGTAATATTTTCGTAGTCGACACTGTATTTTGGATAGGTATGTACCTACTATTAAATATATAATATCTTGTTCGTCTCTTACTTTGACGAAAAAATGAAGAAAGCCTAGTTTGAATTTGACAAAAGAAGTAATATTTAGCAGCGTAAATAATATAATAAAGGAAATAATAAATTGTATTAATAATAAAATAAGGAAAGCAAGTCCCTGAATAATAACATCAAGGAGAAGCCGAAAAAAATATTTAGCAGAGGTTTAAGTTGGTAAAATATGCTATATTCTATTCTACTCCTTGGTGTTTCTTTGCAATAAGGTTACGTCTTCTTAGCATCTTAAAATATTTACAACAGAAGGAAGCTTGCCAAATCTAAAAATTTAGCATTATTATTTCATGAGCTAGTCAGCGTTGTTGGTTTTAGTTTTGAGATTATACTGCTTTAGCAGACAACTCTTTTCATTTTATAATTTTTATTATTACAGGACTCTATGAGACTTGAAATATTATTCTTGACTAGTTGACTTGGGAAGAGGAACTGCTTAAGTTTATTTATTTTTAACTTAAACAATTTGACAATTTATTTCGTAAAGATAAGCACTTCATAACTATAGCGTTTTGTAAACTTTGGACACATAGCCTAAAGCTAGTGTCCAAAGTTAACAGGACAAGTCGTTATGCTATCCTGTACTAACATTATAACTATGTATTTTTTAGTGAGTACCAAAAGAAAATCGAGTCTTTTAAAATCATTAAATAGATCTTTTCATTTAAAAGTTTCTATTCTCTCTCTCTACTCTCTTTAATATAATCATTGTCTTCCTAAATTTACATCACATAATAATTTTGCTTCTTATCGTCTGTTTCAGGTAAAGACATATCTGGTCTGAATCGGCGGTCGATCAACTAAACATGAAAATTGATTAAAAAAATCTACATAGCCTATAAATATACAGTTAAGAAAGTTTTAAGGTCAGTTTATTTTTCAAGAGTGGTTCCGTCGACTTTACTCTTACGTCAAACGATAAGCAAGCGGCCTCGCTTAAACCAGTCGACTTTTGAGGACTTCCACGATTTATCTCTTCCAGTCATAAACCCCGGTTGCTTTGCGACATTAAAATAATCATTTGTAAGACTGTAAATGACATGCACAGTATTTACATAATGTCGGGAAGTGTAGCGTCTACTAAACATGCAGCCGCGGCCTTATTTTTAGCTGTGAAAGGGCCACCCGGGGACCGTTACCTGTTGTCGAGGCATTTATTTACATATTAAATTCTGCTTTTATCATTTCAAAAAAAGATAGTGTATGCGAGGTTGTCTGCAGTGTGGATAGCATAGTGCGCGAGCATAGGCGAGCTGTTTTTGTGTCCGCCGCGACCGCTGTGGACGGATATGAATAAATCTTCAATGAAAAATTATATGTAGTAACTTCCTACTTCACAAAAGCTAACCACTGAATTTTAGTCATATTGAAATAAAATTCAACTGTACTAAAATACTTGGATTTCACAACTACTACGTTTATAAATCCTAATAACGAATATCACTCGCTGTAATGATAAAGTTTCCCCGTTTTTGCGTTATAAACTCCGAGATGATGGTTTCTATTATTTATTTAAGTAATACTTCTGCCCATAACAATGGGATTCTGCTTAGAATGTTATACTCTGCAACATATTGCTTTCTTCACTATGAGGTGTACAGTATGCAAAGTCTATCAAATCGGAACGCAGTAAAGTCTGGCAGTGAGTTGCATCTTTAAGATATCAATAAACGCATTTGTTTAATTATTTAACCGGGAACTTAGTATTGCTTGAGGAGGTTTATGTTCAACATTATAAGACAGCAGATTGAGATGATGACTGTCTTTTGATCCTATAATTTTTAAACAAATTGCCGATTGTTCGACATAAAAAATTTAATAACCAAAGTACGACGTGTATCGTTGCACAAAAAGTTATAATGTACGTTGCGCCGTAAATTTTGTGTTTCGAAAGGTTATTTATTAACTTTAAAACTCATAAACGGGGAGGAAGCCGTAACCCCCAGTTTAATGTCATTGAAATATTAATATTAATGCTTTCTATGCATGCACGCTGCACTATGACGCCATAAAGCATCAATGAAAACTTTAATTCAAAACGTGGTAATTCATTATACGTCATTATTGTTTGTGAGTCCGTTAACCTTTTAAACTAATATTCATAATTGAACGATATTTTTATCAGTGTTACGTTAACGTTTGGGGAATGGTTAATAGATTGTATAATAATAATGTAAATAGGTGCGACGACCCATTTGCGCTCTAATACCATTCTCACTCAAGGAGTGTAAAGTAGGACGAACATTACACGCTGGAAATTGAGGCCGCGCGAAGTGCGTTATGTGACAACAAAAGGTGTAACATGTTCACGATTTTTAACATGCATCCTCACACTAAGCCTGTTCATAGTATTAACAAACAAGGAAAATTAATAGTTTTCTAGATATTCATCTCATTTACATCTTACCGAATTCTGAATGTTAACAAAGAATCTTGTAGTTCTTCATTAAGTTTTTTTTACTATTTAATTCACAAACTTATTCATTTTTTTTTTAAAAAAACTTGTTCTCTTTAGGATATTAGGTTTTTTTTTTCGGGTGATGTCGATGCGTTCGGCCACTATTAGGGCCGCGAAAGCTTCATCGGATCCTGAGCACGCGGATCCGGACTCCGCAAGCTGAAAAGTATGTATATATATATAAGAGAGAGGAGAGAATCGAGGGAAGAGGATTTGGGGAAGGAGGAAGAGGTAGGGGATATTTAGTATTTATAACATAAATATTATATATGAAACAATTTCTTCGTCTTGCAAGCATTAAAATCTGAATTTAAGGTAGACCGAATTATAGAAAAGGCCGTTTACGTAATACACAGCGGTAATTATATTTATATAATATTTTATAATTTCCTTGTTATAAATACCTTAAACTCACCGAATGATTATATAGTTACCGAATCAAATTTAGATAGCGATTGAATAATGTTAATGAATCAAACGTGTTTTTGATGCAATTAAATCCAATGGATATAATAGTTATTTTAAAGTCGAAAACTCAATGGTTTATAATTGCCCATTTCCGCCGACCCAAAAACATCAAGTGGTTACCGTGACCAATCTCGTCGGGGAAAGCAACAGGAAGATATTTTTAGATATTACACATTTCCCATGTGTATATTTTGAATATTATTACGCAAGTATCAATACGCATAGCTTTTTTGTCTTAGTTATTTTCTAAGATTTGTATGAATTTTAAAGTTACTCGTGATTTCTGAATTGTTTAATTAATAATGTTATCATCTTATGTAGAACCAATCTATCGATCTAATGACATAGCGAATAAACCCCTAGCCATGAGAGACTCGTGTATTACACTTCAGCGTCCCCGGTTCCTTTCCGAGCTACATGAATGAAGTATGAGATAGTGATAGGAGAATTCCACGCCATCTTCACCTCAATCCATTGCAATAAGTAAAGTTTTAATGAAATATCGTGATCTATCTCTTAGCATAAGCGAACAGCTCTCTGAATAGTTTAAAAAGTATTAATTGGTGTAGATGAAAAAAAATCTCAGGGCAGCTAGTAGCAAGTATTTTTTTCTTATAAAAAATTTTTTGGTTAGCTTTGGCTTATAAACGCAATTTTTTGGCAAAAACAAAACCCGGTAGAGCCGGACGCAAAACTAATCAAGTCGCGTCAGAAGTTTTGAAAAGCCGGTTAGGTGTCGGCTCACCCTTTCGCATACATACGTAAACAGGGACGGGGCCCGGCACGCAAAATGTTTCATTAACCCGCCCCCGCACCACCACCACTACACGCCCACCAATATTTTCCTCTTGGGCGTAATGATCGCCACTTTGCAAAACAAACTTCCCGCGCACTGTAAATCTTCAGATATACGCTCCTAGACGCCGTTAAACCACTTACATTAATAGTGCTTACCGTGTATTCTATTAGCGCTTTCTCTGTTATATAATCCGCTTACAGGAAATGCAAATATTATGGCTTTAGATGCTATCTAAATGATACTGACACAAACTTTTTAACTGATTATAACATCATGGCATAGGATTGCAAGTACTTCATCTGCCTTCGCGTCACAAATCTCTTGTAATAGAGGTCATTGATTCGATTCCAGGGAGTCTACATGGTATGGACAAGTACCACCCCTATGCATATCTGTGCCATATGTGAACTAGAGTATTATAAGCTAAAACTATTTATCAGTTATGACGTCATTATCATTTAAACCCATGTACAATTAAGGTC
>DWLS01006572.1:0-11501 GCA_018246255.1 Pachliopta kotzebuea | reverse complement strand
GCTTTAGGCTTCGGGAACCGCGTACCCTCCGGCCGGGGGTTTGGTTGGTTGCCCCCTCTGTAGTAAAAAAAAAAAAAAAAAAAGTTTTCTTTTTGTTTTTAAATTAAATTGATACAGGTGCTGTTTAATTTTTTGGTAAAGCATGTCAATGTTTCATGTACGAATCTAAGATAACTGTTTCTGTACTACCAATTGGCTAAGTATAATTGTAAACCATCTTCTACCCCACTTGATTATAGCTTAGTAAGAGTAACTATCAAGAATATTACTTAAGTTAGGATCGTTACTAATAATTTCTCTATAATCGTCATTAATAAAGGAGGAGTTTTTATTACATAAGCTTATATTCGTAGACTCAAAACAAAAGTTAAAAATACTAATGAAATATGTAAATCACAAGGTAAAATTATGGTGAAAGGAAAGGGTTTCTGTGTATAGCATTATATGTTAATTATATCGCCTAATCACTTACGAATATAATAATGAACAAACGTTTGTTATAGTTGAGATCGGCTGCGAATTAGCGCTTTTGTTGTTTGCTATACAAAATGGCCGATTTAACACCGGTTACGCGGCGGCAATAACTCATACTACCCTCAACTAACCAAATTGAGTGTATAATTTGAATCTCGCCGCGCATTCAGGACCCACTGAACACTGACAGACACATGCTGAGCACAGAAACCAGCTCGACGGTAAACTTGGGGTAAGTGGAATTCGCGAGCCTAAATACAACACCGCAAAAACAGGGCGTACACGGCTCCTTCCATTATCCTCTACCCCAGCTTTAACGTCAAATTACTATTGAATTTAAGATTTCTTCTGGAGCATTTTTTAATATCGAATTCACGTCCCAGCCTCCGGAGCATGGGGTGGCCGAACAAAAAGTTTCTTACACTGCAGCCCGATAATTTCACATTGACTGAAGTCTAAAAGCATAAGGTCTAGATTTATATAAATGTATCATTCAGACAGGTAACGAACACGCGATGAGTGTCAACGTTCCTGAATAGATGGGAACACGTTATAGCGGATTTTTAATTTAACCTTTTCATATTCTAGGTACTGGAAGAAGCTGTGCATCCATATCCCGGAATGTCTCATTATAAATCCAATGTGGCAGCAGTAAGATTCAATTTAACAGCAAGTGATGTACATTAACAAATTCAACGAATGCCTGGCACTAGAACCGGCTTGTGCCAAAACGGATACTTCGCCCTTTGTTAGTGTCTCGGATGATTTGACACTGCAAGTTTGTTACCGCCCTTTGTATTCATGATTCATAAAAGACACATTTTTTTATTCCACAAGACGACGAGAAAAATGCTATACAGGCAATGTATGAACATAAATCAAACTACGCTTCCAAAACTACTACTTTAACCGAAACTGCACAGTTAAAGGAATTTTTGCAGTATTAATTTTTGTTCCTTTTTTTAATTCGATGAGACGAACAAGGCTCACCTCTTGGTAAGCGATACCCTTAGCCATAAAATTGCGCTGATTAAAACTGTATATCCAGCATCACATTGCGCTCGTCGCCTTGAGAACACGTAACCCCAGTAATTTCACAAGTACATAGCACCCTTCAAATCGAACACAGTAAAATTTACACATTGCTATTTAGCGATAGAAATAGTAATTCTGGTTGTACCTACCTGGGCGGTCTCGGCAAAAGAGACCAACCACCAGTATAAGAAGTTGGTCAAGTAAATTTCTAATACTATCAGATATTTCAAGTAATTGTTACCAGCACTAATACAATCAAGTATGTAGTTCTCTTGCCCTTATGTTTCTTCTTCGCTTATGAAACCGAACTTAGTTACCCCTCTCTTCTCAACTTGTCCTCCTATTTTTGACTTTAAGGTTTCATTATAAATTTTCGTTTATTTTATATAATATTTAATTTTTTTTTAGTCTCTCTACATTCTTTTCATAAATTTTATGTATTTCTTTTAGCACGTTCTGTCTTTTCTTGTCTCTAATAACCAAAGACATACTTTCTCCAGTCCTTGTCCAAATCGAAACAAGTATGTATGAACTATAATTTACTTGTTTTTTTTTATTCGACTATGCGATGAGACGAGCGAGGCGTTCACCTGATGGTAAATGATAAGCTTGCTCAACAACGTAGTGATGGTTAAGATTGTATACACAACACCACATTGCGCTTATCCTTGAGATGTAACGTAAGTCTCGTTACCCCAGTAATTTCAACATCATACAGCACTTTTCGAAGCAAAACATAGTATCTGCACATTACCCTTTGTCGGCTGCAATAGGAGCTACGGTGGTCCTTGGCGGTCTCCGGCAAAAGAGGTTCATTTGACCTGAAGTTAATATGATCTTAAATATGACTGAAGATGGAGACATGTGCTCATCCGGAATACTATCGATCGTGTTGATTTTCTTTGGTGGTAGATTTATATCTGGATCGTAGTTAGACAAAGATCCTTAGTCTTACCACCATAGAAATCCACCCAGGTGGCTTTATCTTTTATTCAGACAATCTATGTTTTAATCAATTATGTAGCGTTGTTACCACCGTCGTATGTCACACGGCCATCGATCCGATATTTGTCGGTTAAAACGGCAGGTGGTGGTGGGATTATGAATAATTCAGCAAAGTTTTAGGCGTTGCGTGTTTTTCCCCGCGGGTTAGGTTCATTGCTGAATAAATACATATTTTTGGGGCACAATCGTTACGGTTATATCGTTTACAATGCGTACGATAGCGGAAAATGTCATAAGTTTGACGTCACCGGTAAAGTTGTCACTTTTTGACTTCCGCCGTTACGTGGTGACTGTGTCACATTTAAAAATCCCTAGATTCCGAGGCCATGTGTTTTAGATTTTGATAGATGGTAAGGTTTCTACGAATCCTCCCGGCTAGTTATCAAGTCTACACTGTAAATATACCTAAATAAATTAACGCTGTGTTTATGTAGTCAACAATTAGATTTTTTATATATTAACCTTACTGCACTTGTATAACAAATGGAAACGGGTGAGGTTATGACGTCACTCCAGTTGTTTAGGACAGGGTTGGTGGTTAGTTAACTTATAATATAAGTTAAGTAGTAACATAAAATACAAATGTGGACAATAGCGAAATACAGTAAAGACTTATAAAACATACTTCATAGTAAGAAAAAAAGCGTCTCCTCTCGTGATGAAGAGACTATAAGATAAGCAGTTAATAGTTTGTAGCTTTACCTGTTTTTGGATGTAGTAATAACTTCAGCTACCTCTATCTATAGTAATGGTTTTAATCACCATTGACTGTCGTAATAGCTTTAGCTACCTTTGGCTTTAATAATAACTTTAGCTACCTTTGACTGTAGTAATAGCTTTTACTGCCCTTGGCTGTAGTAATACCTTTAGCTGCCTTTGGCTGTAGTAATAACATTGGCAGCCTATGGCTGTAGTAATAACCTTAGCTGCCTTTGGCTATGTTAATAGCTAAAACTACCTTTATCTGTAGTATAGTTTTAACTACCTATATCAGAAGTAATAGTTTTAGTTACTCATGGCTTTGGTCATAGCTTTAGCTACTTGTGTCTCTAGTAATAGCTTTAACTCCTTTTACCTATAGTAATGGCTTTAACTATGTTTGTCTGTACTAATGACCACACTGAGGTAGGTAAAATCCTAACTCCGTCTGTAGTAATAGTTTTGATTACTAATGACTGTTGTAATAACCTTAGCTGCCTGTGTCTGTAGTATTAGTAGCCTTAGCTACCTTTGTTGTTAATCTATGTCCCAACACATGATTTTAAGTTAAGATTCCAGCGACTATTTTCTTAGTAAACAATAATTCAAAATATTGCTATATTCCAGTTTAAATGGTGCTATTACTAGTATAGTTACTAAGGTAATCATACTTAACAACCTACATCTCTAAGCGCTGAGCCCGATGTAATACTGTATAATCGTCATAGCTAGTATTGGTAAAGGCAGATATATCTTTTAATAACAGATATTTTTTTTCATTATGCAGTAACTTGTTTTTGTAAAATTGAGCTTTGTACATTTCTTAATGCCGGCAACCCTATTAGGGTTCCTTCGTGACGGTCGTGAACCCTTCAGTGCGGCAGTGTTTACAAGTCAACATGCGCGTACGCAGCTGCCGTACTCCCCCACTATACAATTAACGCAAGCGCCTCGATAAATGTTCAGTAATTATATTACAATTACATTGTTTCTACACAAAGTGGTTATTTACTGATAAATTAAGTTTTTTTTATATAAACTTGAACATTGTAATAATTTTAGACAACAATTAACTATCATTTGTGTATAAGAAAGATCTAGGATCTAGTTTAGGAAACACGACAACAAATGGATTATGATAATGATCAGTTTTGATTCTTGGAGACAGGAAACCAGCATATAAAGAATGAGTGGCTCTATGCCAGAAAAGAACAAAAATTTAGCAAGGGTTCCCATAAACTGACTAACATTGAATGTCAATTTACAATCAAAGTATTGTAATGCTGGTAATAGGTCTTCATTGCTACAGACCGTCTAAGTAAGTACCATCACAGCTCCTATTGCAGCCGACAAACAGTACTGTTTAGACATTACTATGAACCTATTTAAAGGGCGCTGCTAAAGAAATTACCGGGGTAACGAGACAACACCTTACGTCTGAAAGCGACAAGCACAACGTGGTGCTGTGTATATCTTACCAACAGGTGAAAGCTTTACTCTTTTTAAGGATATACTTTCCAAAGATTATGATTAAGGTTATGTGGGATTTGTACCCATTAAAACCCGATTTGGTAGTATCCCCAAGAGTGTTGCCGAGGGATGAACGGATCCTCTGGACCTCCTGAGGATCACAACGATGCGAACTACTATTACCTAGAGATAGAAGATTATCTGGGAAATCAACTATAAACATATCTAAAGTCAAAATGAAAAGTGAATAAATTTAAAATGGTAAGGTTATTCATAAAAAAGGAAAAGATTTAAAAAAAAGTATATGAATCGGAAAAGTATTAAAAAGCAAATGATGAAAGATGAAAGGAAATGTATATTAGAGAAAAAATTTAAAGAAAAGAGACAGAAGAGTTCTCTGTCCCTCACGTGAAGTTACTACATTAAAAAAAAGAAACGTTTAAAGGCGAATTCACTACTGATCCGTATACAGATCCTAGTAGGAGAATAGCAAAGAGAGCAGGTCCACTCCTGAAATAGTTGAGGGAAGCCTCAAAATAGACTTGGTGTCGAAAACATTCGTAGCAGTTGAGTAAATCAAGTTAATGTCTCGAGTGAATCACTATCTATTAGAAGAGTCACTGATTATCCATTGTTCCCGATATGGACAGCAGTAGACAATGACTCGACAGCATCAGTGTGCAAATTTGGTGCTCTATGACGTCACTATTCATTGTTCTAACACCTACGCAGTATTTCGTGTGGTAAGTTCATAATTATACTAGAAATATATATATATATTTCTAGTGGTTATCAAATCTACGAAGACTTATGACTAGTTGACGATATGAGCACGGCGATAACCTAATAATAAGTGATACATCATCAGCCGATGTCTATTGCTAGATATTGGCTTCCCTATAATGAGGGTTTGGACCGTCTCTCCCAATGCGGGTTGGTAAGGAGCCATAGCCATGTTTGATGATAGCAGGCACCATAAGTAGGTGAACCTGGCTTGAGTTCTGTGATATGTTGTGTGGGGCCCCTTACACCCCATAGGCACCTGATACACTTACCAATGACAACGTGGCGGTAGTTAAGAAGGTATACACAATCACATTAAGCTCGTCGTCTTAAGACATAAGATGTTAAGTCTCGTTACCTCAGTTAATTCACTAACACACCCTTTAAACCGGACTTACCAACAGTAAGGCTCCATGAAATATTATATGCGCTATATGATGGTACATAAGTGATGGAAAAGATCCTCAATGAAGTGAAGGTGAGAAGAGAAGGCTGCGTTAGACGTCTGCTTCATTATCGTTCAGGATAACCACTATGACTCTAGAAAGAGTGAAGTTGATGATCAACAGCTACAGAAATCTACCATCTAAAACGAATGGTGTTTTTTTAATAAATTTACATAGAAAGGGTAAAACGGTGGAGAACATATGTGGTAACTAGGTATGTCGCTAAAACCATATTGGCCAAAAGTTTTCCGTTACTTCCGGCTATATCCTCAGTCCAGGCCCATATGGCCGCGGAGCCAACTCAATAGGCTACTTATGTCTTGTTAACCTCGTAACAATATGTTCATAGGCCCTATCTATAACATAAATCTATAATATGAGGCATGTGGTTGATAGCGCCTTACAAACCGCGGTTATAGTGAACTACTTATAGATTATATATTTACTAAAACAACCACAGATTATTAAACCAAAAAGTTTTAATATCTGTTTAATAGTTATATTCTTTTTACAAGTTTTAAAAAAATTGTAGATAAAAAATTATTATTATTTATCTAGAGTGAAAAAGAAGAATATATATTATACTATATCGTAACATACAAATAAATGTTTTAAACAAAATTTAAGCTTCAGTTCTGGTCAAATGTTTGCGGTTGTATGATGTATGAAGAATTAAAGGCAGAAAGTTTTATTTTTTTAAAATCTGGAGGAAAATAAACAAAAGATTTTTTTTTAAATCTTAACTTTCAATTTGTTAATTCTTTTTATTTTATGAAATAAAAAAAAACCTTTAACCGCTTTTCCGCGCTTCCTTCACTACTATGTCCCCGCCCTATAAATGCTAATTTGTAATGTACACCACAACTCAAACTATTCAAATTAGTTATTCTTTCTTCATTCACAAGTGAATATTAATATCACAAAATATTATTAAAAAAAAAAAACAATATTTTTATGTTAAATATGTTATTGACAATACTACATAGAATATATTGATATTATTAATTATATATGCAACTAGATCGAAGCCAATGAAACTACTGGGAGTAAGAAACTTAACATATTGTGTCGGAAGGTGATGAGTGATGTAGAGCTGTGCTCATCAACTTTCCTAGCACCTCACTATGTATAGGAGTATCATCATTAGTTGATCGTCCTGTTTATCACGTAGATTACATTCTAGTTGATTACTGTTGATAGGTTTCTTTTTCATGAAAACGTCTAGATAAGTATCGCGGTTTCATATAGTACTATGCAAACATTACTGTGTTCCAGTTTGAAGGGTAAGCTAGTGAAATTACCGTGGTAATGAGACTACACATTACGTCTCAAGGCGACGAGCTTTATGTGGTGCTATGTATACCAACTTGGGGTGTAATGGGTCCCACACAACATCTCAGAACCCAAGCCAACTTCAACTTCTTGTCTTGCCTGCTATCATCAATTTGGTCTATGACACCCCACTATTGGGCCAGTGTGGTGGAAGACAATCCAATTCTACATTACCGAGGACAACCAATGTCCAATGTGAACGGCGGTTGATGATGTATCACTTATTCTCAAGTGAATGCTCTTCTCGTCCCGACGACTATACATAAGTCTTAGTACAGTTGTTTTAACTATGTATTGAGCAGATGATACTACAAAGATAAACTGAACCCTCGGCTAATAGGAATTAGGTGCATTGTTCACACAATCCCATTCACCTTGAGCATGAAGATAATAAGATCAATTGTCACGCAATTTGGGGTGACCGATTGTGGAGCAATTCCCATCATTGTCTACATACTTCAAATTCCCATTGTGAAAGTTTGAGGAAGAGCGCGAATTTGCGGATTCACCCTCGTCTACCTCGTATGTCAAACAGAATAAGATCTATATTTTGAAGGTTATTATATCCTTAACTGAACTCAGATCTAGTTTTTAACCAACGTCTACCTTTCATGTAAATGCAGTGATTTATTTTCGTCAACAATCACCGCCGGTCTATGGGAAATTTACGGCGTTATATCGAGGGTCGGGTATACAGGAGACGGCGCTGTAAGGAACAGTAATAATTATTATTACTCACTAGTAAGCGGTTTTTGAACGTTACGGAACCTTAGATTTATTGCTTTTTTTTCACGACCCTCGTTGGTAATAAGTTTGCTAGAAGTGTATCAGGTATACATAAAAATTTAACGTATCATCTATTTAAATATTTAATGTAGACACTTCACTTAATGATAAGTGATACAACAGCTTATAGTAACGTCGTAGTAGTATAATAAAACAAAGTAATGATAGTATACTGCAATTTGTATCTTTTATTAAAACTACACTGTTGAGAAGTATTGTCCAAACTTTACTGAAGTACAGTAAAATTAGGGAGTAAACAAAACTTGTTAGTAGGGTATGATTCAAAGGGTTCATCGTGATGTGATATACAGAAATTTGAGTGTTGCATACGTTTTATTCTACTAGGCGATGAGAGAAAGGCGTTCACCTGGTGGTAAGTATGGTATACACAACACCACATTGCCCTCATCGCGTTTTGAGACATAGTGTTTAGTCTCGTTACCTCAGTAATTTGACAATTATACATCACCCTTCAAACACACTAATATTCGCAAATTGCTATTTAGCAGTAGAAATACTAGACGGTCTCAAGCAATAGAGACCTAGCACCAGTAAAAACAATAATCATCATATAAAATACAAAACAGATGCGTTATAGTAATATAAAAACTCTATGGTCGAGTAATTAGCCAATTAAATTTTTAATCTGTAATTAACCTTTGTTATCTGTGGATTACATCGCTGGCGGTAAAAGTAAAGTTATAGCTATCTTAGTACGTGGGAAAACAGTTTGATAGACGAGGAGGTTATTGGTAGAATTTACATCCGGGTAATAAATAACCTTTTAACCAAAACCACTAAGATCCGGGTAGTTCGTTCTTCGCATTTTTTTCATACGAGACGAGCAAGGCGTTCACCTGATGGTAAGTGATACACTTGCTCATAACAAAACGCTGGTTAAGATGTTATACACAGCGCAATTTTGCGCTCGTCGCCTTGAGAGGTAAGATGTTAAGTCTCATTACTTCAGTTTTACTAAACTCTTCAAACCGAAACACAGTACTAATTGTAGGCTGCAATGGGAGCTGTGGTGGTACCTACATAAACTGTCTCCAACAGCAAAGTCCACCAGGTTTTTCGATTGATTGAAAAATACTAAACTAATACGAAACTATTCAAGTAAACTTAAAGATATTGTTTATTTAAGGTAAATTGTGTAAACAACCTAACAAGGTCTACATTGTTATAGGAATAACTCACCTTTTAATAAATTAACATCTTCAAACCATTTTATCAGATTCTTTTATTTATTAAATTCTTTTGTTATATTTAATGTAATATATCATATATATGATCACTTAGCATGTTCTAATAAGAGATGGACAATGAGAGGAAATAGAGAATGAGGAAGCTTAAGGAAAAGGAGTAGCTGGAAATAATGAGACGGAGAAAACAAAAAATGGAAGAGAACTGGAATAAGATGGAGACTTTCCTCCTGATAGCGGTTTCTTATCATTACAAAATTGTTAAATAACATGTTGATGATAGGAAATATAGTTGGCTTTATCATCATCAGATAAACTCTCACTGCTGGACAGAGGCCTGCTCCCAAGATATTTATTTATTTATTTATTTTATTTACTCTTTATTTGCACGATTACAACAAAATGGAAAAACATTATGTACAAGAGAGACACAGTAAACAAAAAGGCGGACATAATGCCACAAGGCATTCTTTCCCAGTCAACCTTTCATATTGTTAAGAGAAGAGTAAAAGAAAAATACAAGTAAGTGCCACAAAAAAACAATTAAAATTAGCAATATAGTAAATATAAACATGGTTGTACAAAGATATCCACTTCGATTGGTCCTGTGTGCATCCAGCTTTTCGAGACCTTTGCCAGATTGTCCGTCCACCTTGTCTTGGACCTTCCTGCGCTGCCTTTATCAGTACATGGTCGCTATTCAAGGACCTTACTGTCCCATCGGCCGTCAGTCCTTCAAGCGACGACCCATTGCCACTTAAGTCTATCAATCTAAGAGATATGTCGGTTACCTTAGTTCTTCTATGGTCTTCTCTTTTCTGATTCGATCTCTTTATTATTGCGATTATTATTATTCTAAAGTTTTTTCCTTTCTCATGTAAATCCAGTTAAACCAGCCTTCCGCACTTTCATATTGCAGTTCCTTATCGACAATGAAATTTCAATATTCTCCCCAAGGTATAACTTAGCATTGTTAACCCAACCTTCGTTCCCTGGTTATTTATTTGCGAAAAAAAAAACTTAATCCATTGTCATTGCGAACAAACGTATTTTTTGAGAACAAGTTTTTGTAGTTAAAGTAAACGTGTACTACTTTATGTAGTTTTAAAAGGGTTCCGATTGTTATAGAGTAGTTAACTATCAGTCTTTTTCTTTTTTAATGTTTATAGCTACGCGATTTGATAGATATATTAAAGCATATGATATTAGTTGTTATACTAACTGCATATTAATTGAGAAATTCATTGGTGCAGGCCGGATTTGAACCCGGTACCTCCGGAGTGGAATGCGGTCACACCATTGGCTATCACGTCTCAGTTAACTATCAGTTAGGGACACGTGTAAGAGACTCACTTACCGCCAATTTACTTTGAGCTAGTTTGGTAGGAAAAGGCCCAAATCACCTCCCTATTAAGGAAGGCCTGTCCAGCAGTGAACATCTATTGGCTGATGATGATGATACATATTTATTGAGCCATTAATATTTTGATCTAAGTTAAGACTTTCAAGTACGACTTTAAGTTCAAAATACATTAACAATATTATCTTTATTGAATACGTATAAAATGACCATATTTTTTTCTATAACCTAACCTTATTCATTTTTTTTGTTGTAAATAGCAACGCCCTGGGAATGCAATACCCTAATCCTTAAAACCCCGGAGGTCAGGAGGCCAAGAGACATGATTTACTACGACTGCCGACCACCTGGTGGATACCCAGTAAAATATAGTCGACCTTTTGGTTCTTTAATATCAGTTGTTCAAGTGACAAGTTTTTCTACAAATCCATTTATGTTGGTAACACCGTAAAGCTATACTATTACATAGTAATGTAAATATTACTGTATGATATGAAGGGTGTTGTAGCTAGTGAAATTACTGGGGTAACGATACTTATAAATAGAGTTGTAACTTACTATTAGATTAATATCTTTCGACGTTAATTGGTGGTAGGTCTCTGTGAGCAGAGGTTGTCTAAGTAAGTACTACCGTAGCTCCTACTTTTACTGTTAAATAGTAATGTGTAAACATTACTGTTTCGGTTTGTAGGGTGCTGTATGCTAGTGAAATTACTGGGGTAACGAGAATTATAAACAGAGTTATTATTTACGATCAGATTAATATCTTCCGAATTTAATTGGTGATAAGTCTCTGTGAGCAGAGGTTGTCTAAGTAAGTACTACCGTAGCTCCTACTTTTACTGTTAAATAGTAATGTGTAAACATTACTGTTTCGGTTTGTAGGGTGCTGTATGCTAGTGAAAT
>DWLS01006571.1:0-11502 GCA_018246255.1 Pachliopta kotzebuea | reverse complement strand
AATGCAATTATTTATACGTAATAACGACATGGGTGTGTGTACTTTTAATATTATTATTAATTTCTCAAATTGTATATAAATGGCTAATATATGTTTATATTAGTTATTTATATACATATAGTACATAAAAGAGAAAATATTAATAGATACATCGAAAAATTGATTTTATATATGCCATTAAAGCTTCGACTTGGAAGTGTTCATAAAATGTAAATACGGCGCCCGGCCCGCCGACGCGTGGCCGAGTTTTGTTTTAACTGTGACTTAAATTGACCACATAAGTGTCCTTTTCTCTGCTAACGATCCTCTTTAAGCGGTCTGGAAGTTAAGAGTCGAGCTTTAAAAACGTTCAAAGATATATTTATAACGTACATTTAATTTACACAGTACTATTTACTACAGGAAATAAAATCAGTACATTTTTATTTCATGAGGAATATACTACTATACTATATTTTACACTAATTTAATTTCTTCACTGGTCTGCTGAATGAAAACTCTTTTAGGGTTAAGCTCACCTTCGTACTTTTATCAATGTATTTATGTGTATTTTTCAGTTTTTTGTGTGTACAATAAATGAATAAAAAAAAATGGAAAAGACTGTAGAAGTTGTAGTAGATCTCTGTTGTCGGAAACCGTACAGGCAGGTACCGCAACTCCTATTGAAGCCGACAATGATATTTGTGTTCCAGTTTAAAGGGAGTTCTACCTAGTGAAGTTTGTCGCATATGACCTAACTTTTTCATGTGATCTTATAATTGAATCAGAAACCTTCGTATTATTAGAGAAGTGACCGTGGTTCTTCGGAAACAGGTGATATATTTACAATAAAGATTAAGTACATAAATAAATTATAATTTTTTAAATATATATTATGACACCGTCACAAATGGCACTTTGTAGGCGGAATTAGTTAGATTTTTGCAAATGACTCGAAACAGAATCCTTGTGGCGGTAGGAATCTGAAAATTTATTTGCTATAAGTATTTATTGTTTGAGACAACACAGTTAGCAAGGTTTTAGTCAAAGCTTCGACTTACACACATACCTGCTAAACTCACGACTACATAACACTTTCTATACTAACCATAAAATCAGTACGGAGAATATTTTATTTATACGTGTCCACTTTACAGACCCACCTCAATCTTTACTGAAACACTAATAGAGAACTTTTAAATGATAATAAGGAATATTAACTTAGAAATAGCTGATAGTATAAGAAGCTCCTTGTTCTTTTCATCCGATAATTTCATTTGGATATAGACTTGAAGGAATTGAAGATGTCCGCTACGCTAGAGTCGGTTTGGTAAAATTAAAAATTTTATAACAACTGATGTTCTTGTGACATTTTTTCAATTTGTGTTTTCACACATAAACATGATATACGGGATATCGTATTTAAGTATTTATGCATATTTGACTAAAAACAAAATATGATAACTTATGTAAAAAAACGGGGTACACGGCAGAAACTATAAAAGTTCTATGCTGGTTTTTGTACATACAAATCTACAATATAATTCATAATATCAAACTCTAATAACACTGTGAATGTTTTGCTGAACAAAGAACGGAAAGGTAGTTCA
The DNA here is from genome assembly GCA_018246255.1 of Pachliopta kotzebuea. Lineage (NCBI taxonomy): Eukaryota > Metazoa > Arthropoda > Insecta > Lepidoptera > Papilionidae > Pachliopta > Pachliopta kotzebuea. Next base: position 9,913 of record DWLS01006571.1, on the reverse strand, counting down.
TGTATTTATTTAAGCTTTTTTGTTTACTCGTGGCGATTCTTTAAGATCTTACTAAACAAACACAACGTCTCTTGCACATATTGTATCTACTTTACATTTTGAATATCCTGTTCCTGGTATCCTGCCAAACTTCCGAGAAACGTAGAGATCTAACTTTGTTACGATCCCAATTTAACAAGCTTATTTAGACTTTAGACGCCCCTTTTGAAATTCCTGCTACATTTCAAAGGTTGCTTTGTAACCGTTAGCATTACCCTATATAGATAATAACTCTACCAAGTCTGACGTGTTTAACATAAGAGTAAATTTAAAGCGTATGCTTAACATAGTAATTCGAACCGATTACATATCCAAGGATCTTCCTTTGTGGGAGACGAGCTAGAGGATATTTTACTCAGCGTGAATAATTAATGCCAAATAGGACTCTTCTCTGTTCTCTAACAACACAACGACAAGGCTTTTCCTATACTTTAAGTAAGCCTATTTTCAACCGTTCAACATCAATTGAACATTAAATATTAGACTCAAATGTGCATAAATCACGAAAACATAGTCTTTGGACGTGATAAAATGAAACAAATGTCTTGCTTGGGGTATTAATTTATCAACGGATTTCCATACCGTAATAATCTATCTTAAATTTGTTACTAACTAAAATTAATAAATAAGGAGAAGTAACCGTAATGACTTTAGGGAAGAAATAAATAAAAAAAATTTGATCATTATTAAATAGCATGTTGCTTCTATACCATGTAGGTGAAGCCATACACTTGTTAAGTTATATGTAAAGTTATTTTTAAGTTAATGTACTCAAATTATTATAGTTTATTTTATATTTTATACAGAAGAAAGAGCGCGACTAAACTAGAGTAGACTTTAAGCGATCCCCACAGACCTCGACTACATGTCTACTTCGATCCGGACTCCCCCGTGGAGTTTCATAAGGCGAAATGCCACTTTATAGTAATTGGGTCTCTACTACACCACCAACTACACGTAACAGAGGGGTAAATTTTCATTACACTGTTATTTTATACACGAAGACAGTATATAACTTATTATTGATATTAACTTGTTAATTTGTAAATTGTTGATTATTTATGATTATTTTCCATGGTATTCTCTTCTAAAGTTAATATTTTGTTCAATATATAAGTTATAGTTATTAATTCTTCGTTGTTATATATTAGAAATGTTTTAAAATTTTCTAGATACGGAAAAGTAATTCCTTGAAGTATAAAGTGCAAAAGTTTCAACATTTACGCTTTTATATATTTCATTGTAAAGAGAAAAGTTTAAGTACTGTTTCGATATTAAAGCTTCTCTTTAAAAATATTTTTAAAGATATTAAAATTTAAAATATTTTTAATGAATTTGCTATTTTTAGTTTTTCACTGCACTTTCGTCTGCCAATCTTTTTTTAATCTTCGTGATTATTTTTGCAGACCAGAAAATTGCAGTTTTTCACTTTAATTTTTTACTACAAAAACTAAAATTAGGTCTGCTATGACTGATAATATTTTTGAAGCAACTACAATAATAATTGCTGTTTTAATACAAAGTTTTATTTTAAATCGTGTTTTTTTTTATAGGGATTGTTTTCTGTGTAAAATTTAATAGTGATTAAAAATTAGGTTCAACACATAAAGTATATACATAACAAAACAATTTGTTTTATATATAAACACATGTATGTAGGACTGCTTAGTAACAGCGCATAGCGCTAACTTTGAAAGAAGAAGGAGTAAAAAGATTAACGTGTGACGCAACAACGTCTCTCTCTCTCGCATGTCGGCTACCAAACGAAGAAAGGCGTGTGTTTGTGATAACCTTAATTAAACGAGGAGTTATATACAAAAAAGTGTTTTAAGAATAATATCTCCCACCCCACATGTATTTGGAATGAGATTATCTGGGTAATCTTTCACGAGATTCATATAAAAGTGAAGAAGGAAAATAGCTAAAATGTATTGGATTGCTCATTGTATTTGAAATATTGTAGAAACAAATCGTGTTACAGCAAGACGAATTCTAATTTCGAAGACGAAATTCTGTTTTGCCTTTTAGTACTGCCAAAGTATAATTATATAAATTATATGTATTACTTTTATATAGATCTAAAATAACTCCAACCGATACGTCGTACGACGCTACCATAAATTTTTTTAAATAACTAAAAAGCTATTAGTTTCCTTAACATGAAACCGTAAAATCCATCGCTTCTTTACCTCAACGGAAATGAGATTTCCTTACGGATACGATCGCTTTTAAAGATACTTTACGTAAGAGCTTTAATCTTGTTGGTGTTATAATATGATATTACTAAGCACAGTGACACTGCGGAGTTATGTTAAAGTAGTAAATAGTCGTTACGAAAAACATTAACGAATATTAACATAAATAAACAGTAGTTTTTACTGCTTTTAATAATATGGATCTTCTATAAGAAAATATACTTTTCCGAACATCATCTTCATAGAAAAGGGTCTCTGACCTCATCTCTCCTAATTTTAAGATTTGCGTGTAAACTAAATTTTAAAGCAAATCATTGATTTGTATATTTATATAATTGCACAGAAATATGCTAATGTCCAAGCAAATTTGTGTTATAAATATCTTAGTAATATTCGCTATGTATAAAAAAATCGTGTATAAAACACGTGATCATAGGGCTGCGGCAACGGTAATTGAGTTCAGTATGCGGTATTCTGTATGAACATGATATCGTTTCGAGAAAATTACAATATTGGTGGCATAGCTACGCGTATACTAAATTGAATCATTTATTATCCTGTTCTAAAAGTATCTGGTTTAAATTTTCACAAAAAAATCCTTATAAAAATATCCAGAAATAAAATTTTGCTGCAATGTTTTCGAATAATTTGAATCGTCTGTAAATCGTTTATAGCCTTGTCCTCTTAACAAAAATTTCATACTAATTCACAAATAGCTCTAAACGACCGCGGCAAAAATATTGTCAAGAATATTTTCATGACTATTTATTTATATTTTAGGCTTGTCTGTTTTTAATTTAATAATTATTTAGACAAGCTTAATTCTTCCGTTAATTCCCCTTATATTAACTCTCTATTATTGTTTTACTTGTATCTTACTTACCATACCGTTACTATTTTTATAAACAAATGTAACGTAAATCATTTCACATATGTTCCCAAATGCGGTGTAAAATGTTTTCTAATTTAATCTACTTCTCGTGTCTAAACTCATACGTTAATATGAAAATGCAGAGCTTAAATTCACGTCATAACTACGAGGGAAATTAAATGAGATCAGCAAGCGGGTGAAGCATCAACTCAATTATGAGAGAAATTAAATGCTAGACTGTCGAGATGACTAAATCTAGCTTGTACCTGTATTTATGATAAATATTTAATAATTTTGAATGATGTTAGTGTAAAAAAAACTCTGTTTTATACAAAAATCATAGATTTTTAAGAATGAATGTTAACAAATAAACTTTTTGATGATGCCTATTTCAAAAGTGGAATATTTCAAAGACAATGTATATAATATGTTTACTGCTACTAAATGGAGTAATGAAATATACTCATAGCTAGCTAACCTTATCACAAAAAAGATAATTTTGTAATTACCTGCGTATGCACAGTAACTAGCCATTAGTTATTCCGCTCGGACGCGGAGCCCCCATGTATCACGTGTTGGGGTACGATTTATGGCCATTTCTCACCTCCTATCCTTTTTATTGCTGCATTACGGGAATCGTAGATGAGAACGGATATGAAAGGATAGCTATATTATATTTATAAAACTGTAAACGTCTAGGAGGAATTTATCTATGGAGAAATGTCTTTCTTTCCTTTTTTGCGGTTTGGAAAGGCGTTATAATAAAACCACGATTTTTGTGCCATCTATGACGATAACCACCTACAATCACATAAAAAACTTTCCCCTTTAACTTTCTCGTAAAAATACACAAATTATCAAATTACAATCCAATGGCATTTATAAATCCTTTAGTTTTTAATACATAAAAGATGTTGAAAATAAAAGTAACATTTAATTTTTTGAAATGAAACATGTATAGCGACCCCATGATAAAAATGATGGAAAACGTATCACGAGAAAATTGAAAACCGCAACTTGATTGATGAAATATTGGAAAAGTTGGTATTCCAACATTTACATTTTCAAATACATTTTTATTTTGCATAAATTGTAACAGGAAATAATTTATGATTTTCTTCTAAGTGACAAGGAAAACAGATTAAAACGAAAAATATAATTAAAGTAATCACGTAGCATATTGGTGTTAAAATACAAAGAAGCTGTGCTTCGAGAAGGATTCCTAGAAGATACTGTCTCTTATATATTGGCAGCTGAAACAGAACAATCCTATAATGACTGTAGATTTACTATTTGAAGGTGCTAGCTTGGAAAGTGGTTTTCAACAACTGTACCACTAACCAAACTCGAACATGGCTCCTGAGTTTAGTTAGTAGAAAGGAATTGTAAGAAATTAAGTTTATTTATGTAACAGACAGCCTATATTATATGTACATCCAGATACAAAATTATAAAATTTTGAAAAAGACGGTTTTAGTATAGAGCATAGCGTACTTAAAAGCTAAGTCCATTTGTGTACAATAAAATTAAGTTAATCTGTTAGAGATATTTAAAAAAGTCTAATTAAAAAGTGTTTATAACAACACATGGGGTGATAATATAATCGAATTAGAACAAGAAATAATTTTTAACTTTCTTATTGAACATTAGTTAGAATCGTTATGAATATTTATATCAAATAATTTATAATTATATTGTATCACAATGTTTTTCAATTCTATTTGTTGGAACATTTATTCCACTATTTGTTTTAAACAAATTAATTTATTCAGTTCTTTTTTGTACAACGTACATTGTCTCTCATTTTAAAATAAATAAAAAGCGTTGTGGCAAGTTGGTTGAGAATAACCGCTGCAGCATATTTAATGTTTCCGAAGCTTACGTTAACAAACTAACTTTATTATACAAACAAACACAATGCACCCATTGTCCTCGTTTTCAAACAACGTCTCCAATTCTATTTTCTCTTTATTTGACTAACATTTCTATGTATGAAATCGATTCTTTAAGTCTAAAAAGGTTGCATCCATTTAAAACAAAGATATTTCGAAAGCATTCAATTATATATAAGGATCCATAAAGTCGATTAACAAAGTTAAAAGAAATGTTTCACGATTCCTATTGACTGTGATGATATTGCTATACCAACTTACTTATAAGCAACACTTTATCATCAAAACAAATATAAAAAAAATATTTATTTACGGTATAATGATTGGTAGTGCATAATATGTAGTAGTACATATTTACTTTCCGAACATTTATGTATCACTTGAACTCAATGAAACTCTGTTGAAAAAACTATATAATAATATTAAGACAAAGCGTAAAGTGAAAAGATTTTCAAATAATTTGATAAATAAATAGGCTAAGAAATTGGTAAAAAGACTTCAGAAGAAGAAAGTCTAATGATGCATAACCAAAAAAATTCAAAAAAATTGGATTGTATAAGACAATGCATCGATTTCTAATAAAACTCATATTTTTTGAAATTATCTGTAACTACAACGTTACAGAAAAAATATGAATGATATTAAGTAATTATTGATAACATAAAAGTAATACTAGCTTTCACTTATTATTTTGTTTAATTTTAAACTTAATCAGTTGTGTAAATGATATAAAAATCAGCGGCTGTTTTTTTAATACTTAATATGATCCTTTTGTAAAATCGTGGACGCGTTTGCATTTACATCACACGCTTCAAACTCTGACCCCTTTGAAAATTTATGTTATAATGCTACACCTCAAAAACCCATTAAAGTAACAAAAGACATTATCGATATCAAAATTAATCTTTTGAATTTATTATCTTCTCCTTTTGCATGCATTTCGTCGCTTTATTACATTGTATTTAGTTTTATTCGGATTACAAATTTCTTCTTTCACTGATTGTTTTTCTTACATCAAACGTGTTTTTTTATACCAAACTGATTTATACATTTATATACTTTCGCTTTTTTAATTTACGTATTATATGTACATGTTTTTCTTGTTAAAAAACTAAGTTTTTATTACTTCACGTACACAAGTAAATACTAAATAATGCCTTTTTTCAGTTTGTGTTAGGTTTTGTTTTATAATCGTAATTGAACAGAATAATAACAAAGTCGAACTAGTTCACGTACAAAAAGACTGAAATTGTTACAGTATAGTATTCTTATTGATTTTATTTATTAAAATTTCATTTAGATTTAACTATATTTGTAAAAGTTGCTTTAAACCATATTGTCATTGACCTTTAACACTTATGATATGCCCATCGGAAACTAGTATAATACATTAATTTCTATATAAATTAAATAAGAAGAGAGAACATTTTAACGCGGAATTTGTTCGACCAAAAAAAAATTAATTTTGACTATTTCTTTTTGCTGATATGTTTAATAATAGGGTGTCGGCGTCAAATCTAGCCATAAAATTTATGGTACTTAATTAATAAGAGAAATTACATTCGATTTTAAGGAAAACGTCGAGGGACTTGAACGGTGTCACAACATAGCTCGTTGCTAACAAATTCACTTCTCTTATTTCAAAATGTCTTTTTTTATTTTATTTTATTTAAAAAACTACCAATTGTATATTACAAAGTTGTATACAAGATAAACTGAGTTGAATGAAGTATAGGCAAATATACAATCAACAACATTAACATCATGTAACAAAATACCATAATTTTCGGATTCATTTCAAAGGATTTTCGTATACACGAGGAGATGCAAAACGGTATTTAGATTATATCATCAACAAGTAAAAAATTTAATACTAATATCGTTTTACATAAAAAGAAAGAAAAAGAATATTATTATGAACAGATACCTTCATGTAATAATGATTTTTACTGTCTTTACATTATGTAAAATTTTCCTCCTGCATTAAATATCAGGAAAAAGTATATTTATTAACATTCAGTACTCTTAATTTGAACAACCATTACTTTATCCTCTTTATAGAGGTTTAGGCAGAGGAAAAATCAAAGATTCTTAAAAGTTTCATGTTTCTCGGTATAATTTTTTCTTTAAAGTTTGTTTGATACCGAATGCCTTCAGGTAAAAATTGATCCTTTATAATATTGAGACACTTCAACTAAAGTTTTAAGATTATTAGAAACATAATTTATCAAAGCGTATACTATATGTACTTTTTAAATTTTAGCTTCAATAATATAATTACATTTGCTTTTAAATCAGTAATTCAAAGTATGATAAATAAGTAATGAAAGTGAGTAACAAATACTTTTAATATACTTTAATAAATCAGTAGTGCGGATAAGTAAATATTATTATTATTATAAAATTAAATTAAATTTATTTCAATGCATACCTGATTATATTAAATTATCGGTAATATATATAGGTAGTGTAGGTAAATATCAGAAAAACCTAACAAGCATAACAGTACTTAACATTTTTCATAAAAGTTTTAAAGTAGTTTTTCTCAACATAATCCTGTGTTAACGAAATAAATTATTGACAAATATTTTTTGTAAGTCTCGAAATTTTTAGTGTTTTGCAATGAAAGAAAAAACTAAAAAACTTTAACTTAACTGCAGAGCATAGTGGCTAAGTATATTTTTGTAACACGAATTTCCCTAGTTTAATTCCAGAGCCATACGTTGTGAAGTTTGGATGGTAGTAGGCTTTTTAAAAACCGCTGTATACTATCCTCATATTTTAAATCTATCGCCATAAAAACTTCGCTCTGTTCTTACTATGAACATTGAGAGCTAGAGTCCTCTTCACCGAGGATGCTTCATCATCAACAACTTTTATGTCACTTTACACCACGTAAAATCAAGTTAAAATGTTGGCTCATTGTAAATTAAAAGCGAAACCGAAATAATTTGTTATTTGTCACAGGTTTTACGATCTTATCTATGCGATATCAAATATTTATATAACGTATTCGATACGCGTTTGCTCGTAAAAATGTATACGAGCCAATAAAGACATCACGGAAAGTAACGTGTGATTTTACTCTTTTCTACACATTACATAATGATAAACCATCAAGTAAATAGGTAGTAAACAGAAGAAAAGAATTAGATTTTTTTTTACTTTTAAGAGATCTAGTTAACGTTAAATTTCTTTTCTTAAACTGAAAAAGTTATCTATTTGATAAGATATTTTTGCAACAGAAACAACAGTTCTAAAATACATGAAAGTGAACCCTTTTTATAACATTTTAACACAGTTGCGTGATAACATTGTAGTCATTATTAATTAAAATACCAAGTCGCCAAACCAGGCTTTAAAAACAAATACATATATGAAAAGAAACTAAAGTTAAAGGATAAACAAAAAATAAGAATAATCCTTTCCTTACTGCACTCTAACATGTATATATAATGGTGTTGGCTTTAGATTTATGTAATATGTGTATAATATGTATGTTATAACTAAAGCAATTTTAGATTCGTTTCATGGTACACGAAGCTAACTGTAGCGGAACGGTTCAAATAAATCAAGTCGCGATACATTAAACGTTGTAGTTCGATGCATCATGGTTGGTAGGATAGCACCATATTAAGTTGCACCACACACCACACATCCGCACCGATTCTCTTATGATAAAACATTCAATATTAGAAAACAAAGTATATTTCTGTGTTTCATTTTGAGAACGAGCAAATTGTGCAATAAAATCTAATCTTTATACTATATTAAATAGTACTATAATTACATACGAGTATTCAATTATTTACGAAGATTATATATTTTTTATGCATTTCTGTAATCGAGTTAAGATTTCTTGTTACGTAATTAAGTTAAATTTAAATTAAACTTCGTTACAAAAATTTTGATTTAAGCATTTTAAAGAGTATAATACGAGAAGATTTGGTACAAATAAAAACTAGACGCTCTATTTTCAATAGATTGACGCCTTTAGTAAATTTTGCTATACATAGAAGCTTGACGTTTTAATATAAAGTTAAACTATTTGTGTTTAATCGTAGTAAAACACATTTGAAGATTTGATAAAGAGAAAGCATAACAAAAAAATTATGTGTCTAAATTAAGCGTTAACTCTAACAAGTTCAGATCTTTTTGTCTGCAGACAATAAATTACTTCAAAAAAATTTTAACACGATATAATAATTCCAGTAGTTGTAGACAATACTGTAAAATTATTTTACACGGTTTAGTAGCTGGCTCGTTGGTCTAGGGGTATGATTCTCGCTTTGGGTGCGAGAGGTCCCGGGTTCAAATCCCGGACGAGCCCACACTTTACTCTTTTTGATACATTTTTTACACAGTATTTTTATTTGAATTAATTAAAAATAAATTATTCCGAATTAATTACGTTTTAATTTTTTTTCTGTTTTCCTCATGCAAAACATGTTTATGCTTTTTCAACAACTAAATAATTTCAACTTATCTGAGATATTGTAACCATCTTATTAATAACTAACCCTGAAAATTGTTTCACTTGAATATATTTATATATATTATTTTTAAAATAGAGCAAAATTCAGTTGTTAATAATTTTTAAACTATATTATAGTTGGCTCGTTGGTCTAGGGGTATGATTTTCGCTTAGGGTGCGAGAGGTCCCGGGTTCAAATCCCGGACGAGCCCAAATTTTTTTATATTTTAAATATATGCAATTTTTAACAAATGATGATATAACCTTAATTTCGACAAAAAATTTTTTATTATGCTTTATTTTCTACTAGCGAAAAATAATTCATCACATACATTTTATGTTATGTCATGCTCGAGAATTGTATTACTATGATATTAAATTAGCTCATAACTTGTTAACCGGTTCCAACAATAAATTTGTACTCATAAATTTAGAAGATATT
>DWLS01006570.1:0-11502 GCA_018246255.1 Pachliopta kotzebuea | reverse complement strand
TTAAGACCATATGCACAGTTCTTCCCGTAATCCCCAGTATGCCTCATTTGTGCTAGTTATATTAACGAAACAAACTCAGAATAATTTACATATTACACGATATAGAACAGATTCGTTGAGATTCGTTTACATTTATTTTTATGTATGCAGTAAAATTATCCCCCGCATCCTTTTTCAATCGTAAAGACGTACAAGAATCCGTTTCCGATCATAAAACTAAGGCAGTTAACAGATATTTAACTATCTTGACTGATACCATCATCAGTATGGGTTGGTAATACTACAGTACCTAATTTCGGTGGAAATAGCAAGACACGGCAAGCTGTATTAACTGTAACGAAACTTAACATCATCCGTCTTAGGCCACGATCTCATGGCTATATGATATGAAGAAAGTATCACTAATTAACATGTAACCGATCTGTCTGTCTCATTGCTTTATATTAAACCTAACTGATATGAAAAGAACAAACTAATTAACTTATATATTAGATATTACAGTTAACGCGTTCATAAATTTATAAGTGTAATAACGTGTTTCCTGCAAAGTTAATTAAGTCACCTATAAAACAGATTTAATGTAGGCATTACATGGGTTTTGTGAGTATTTGAAAATAACATTATTGTAATTATAATATAAAGAAAGTAATAAACGGGTATTCATTTTCAGGTACTGTTTTTTGATATCGTTTGTGATTAATATTGTTATTGACATTTTCAAGAACCGGCTTATCATTTAATTTTTGTTTATGATTTAAGTAACAATTGGCAAGTTAGTTTAAAATCTTTCTTTGGTGTAGTAGCACATTGGCAACTACCATTCTTGCAAAGTACACTAATTACAGGGCTGTTGAATCGAATTAAAAATGTCGATGTTATAAGGTATGCGGATATCTGCTGCACTTCGGAGTAATTTTTAACCATAAAACGTTGATAAAATGACACAGTATTTCATTTTAATCTGTCAAGTAACTCAAATTTGTGTTTTCTTAACTAAAATCATAAAATAAACGTATTCAAAAATCAGATACGTTACAAAGAAAAAACAACAAAGGTAATGAAAAACTTTTTCGTATCAGGATCATTTCAGTTCCGTGTCGCATAAAATATTCAGTTATGATGATACCTCGCGGAAACATAGCTCAATTTGGAGCAGCTATTACGAGAAATTGTAATAAAAAACAACAGGTAAATTCTCCAACGGATTGTTAAATGAAATTGCCAGTTTGTTTTGTTTTAATAAAGAGGAGTCGAGCTGAGTTTAGTTTTTTAAGCATCATTGACCTAGATTTCATAATCATTCTTTAGAAAACCGTTTTTTTTTTAATTGTAATTATTAAACTTGAATTCCGAAAACCCTGTGGTTCTTGCTTGAGAGATTGATATGAGGCAAATTAAACACTACCAATTATTTTTAGTGCCAATATAAACTAATAAAAATTAAAAATCATACACTATCTGTACTTACAATAATGTATAGAATAGAAATAAAAATATCGAAAACGAAAACACTTTCAGACCATTTATAAAAGGACGGAAGAATTTGGAATTACTTTATTGAAATCTGTATATAAATACGTAAAGAGACTTGTTACTTGAAATAAAATAAGCTAAAGAATGTAGTATGTAGAATAAATAACAACAACAGCTTTGTAAAGGAAGACCCTTGAGGCTAGGAAACATAGAAACGTTCCCCAATAAGTCCCCAAGCAAATAAATGTAAAAAGTGAATTATCTGACAGAATTTGCAGCTGCTTTGATGTCTTTTCTTTATAGCTTTTTCCTCGTTCTATGTTTTTGATGACATGTACTATAAACCTTTGTTGTACACATATTCATACATAATATCAATTCGTGCCTAAAAATCTGTGTTCTATATCAAAACAATACTTTTAAACTTAAGATAATTACAAATTATGGTAATTTTATATTTCACAGAACTCGTTTTATATTGAAGCATGCATGGTTTCCAGAATTTTGCATTTAATGCCCCTGACCTTAATTGAGATTGAATTACTTTTAATTTGAATTATAATCTAATACATTACAAACATTTTTTTGTAGTATGGAATAGTATGAAAACGTTTTATCTAACAATTATATCTTATTTATTATCATATATATTTATTTATAACTACGACCCCTTATAAATTAAACGAAAACGTCAGTTGTTGTTTATCTATATTCACTCATAAATAAGTAGAATATAAGCAATCAGATGTTTAAGAAACAGATATACTCTTTATTACTACAGATTGTTTTAACAGTGCTTCACTACAATGACATGTGATGCCCAGCAGTGGGCGTTAGCTAACTGACAACTAGCTAACACATAATGTTAAGAATAATTAAGGCTGCGAATGGAGAAGCGTGCTCGGTCAAAATACTCTTGCTTCCATTTTCGTGATCCATTTTGGCTGCAGGAACACATAAATGCTGTGATGGTGGCAAATTTACAAAAGAAGTATTGCTTATAATAAGAGGTAGTAAGGAGGGTTCAGAAAAACTTGCTACCATCCTGTTCACCAACTCCACAACACTTGACCCCCGTATCGAGCCAGACCCCGCCGTGTAACAAATTATTATGTATATAATTTAATACTAAGTTGTTACATTCTAATTATATACACCACACAGAGATGTACGTACACACGTTACAAAGAACAAGCTTCTTTCGATGAAAAGAAACTGTGTCCGAAATCTGCAGTGCCGCCTTATACAATAAAAAGTCAGCTCACGCCATTTGTACAATAATCATACAACCATTCATTATTGTCCATTTTGTAACAATTATAGATTAATTCGAATTACACTTTATGAACAATATTCACAATTATTAAATAAATTTTAGTGTGAAATATAATAGTACAAAGTACATAGAAATTCATTCCCGATTCATTCCAATTCTCTTTTACAAGTAAATAAAATTACTATTTTTCAAACAAAATGTTTATAACTAGTGATTTTTCCTTAATAACTAACAATATTATCTAAAATGTTTAGGAAATGGTTAATTAAATATGAGGAAATCACTAGACATCCAGAACAGCAAGTCATAAGGAACTAACAATATTCATAATATATTTAATGCAACTTTTAATATTTAAAACCAGTGGTCAAATTTTCAACCACCAAAATGAATGTTTAACTAAAAAACATAACAAACTTTTACATCGTTGCCCAAGCACATAGAACAATAACTTGATACTTGAGTCGTGCTATCATAAAATAGTACGGGACAGTACGATAAGTCTCAATGCATAATAAATGTGAAAAGATGAAATTTCCAATGGGAATTTATTACCACGTTTCCTTCTTAGATCTTGTATTATTATGCGCAATGTAAATGCGATATCTTGTAAATTTTAATAAAAATACAATCTTAAGTAAATGAAAAGTAATAGATTCTTCGTTAATAATAACTTAGTTTTGAAAACAACATTTTGACAATAATTATTCATTCATCTATATTCCCAGAACTTCTACATGATCTTCACCTTGCTATTATTAAAAAAATGTTATCGAATATCATTATGTTGTAGCATTCTACATCACCATAAAATATTGCCATCACTTTTTTTAAGTATGTTTGTTTATGTGAAAAAACGAAATTAAAATTTCATAAAGTATACTTTTAAATACTATTTATATAACCTCATTACACGTAACACACGCCAGATAGACAACTTTTAGCACATAACTAACAACTAAAACGTAAAAGTTGAACAAATTTTTTATTTTAACATATACCGATGTATAAAAAAAACTTTAAAACAACGTTGAACTTACCAAATGTTATCGCTTCGATGCTAAAGTAAATGAGAGCTGCATTGTTAAAGTGTTATGTTGAAGTTAGCGCCATTTGTATTTACTCTAACAATTGCATCCGGTTTGTAGTATGACGTCCGGAGAGATGAAACTTTGAATCAATATTTGGATAAATTAACAAAACGTAGTACGGGTTACTATTCTACAATATTTACTTAGTTAAATGCGGGTTTTTTCTTTAATATAAGTAAACTATTGTATTCCAAAATACGACTTTTTGTTTTATTTTTATACGTAAATTAAGATAAAGATATGAATCCTTGATTTATCGTTTATTTTCGTGTATATATGTAATTCTTGTAGCCTACTCTTCTGAATACAAATTTTTATCTATAGTGGGGATTTCATGTTTTTATGAAGATTCTAAACCGTAAGTCCCCGCCTAAATGAACCAAAACTAGCGACGCTCTTTTTCGCTGAACCGAAAAGAATTGGATTTTAACGAAATGGGGCAAAAAGCTCGAAATGTTTTAGTTTCAGCAGTGATCCACGATTTCAGTATTTCGGTTTAAAAAACGCTATACATTCTTTCAAGGCGAGTATAATGTGGACCTATACACACACTGACTCATGCTTCATTATCCTGACATTCCAGTTTCCGCTAAGTTATCATCTTAAAGTCTATTAAAGGCAAAAAAACATGCCCACACTCAGACCAAAATTAAGTTCCATTTTGAGTTTCATTCACGAATTGGTTAAACATAATAACACTTAAAGCAAAACTGTTACGACCGCTTTCAAGTTGCAAAAGGTTATTGTTATAAGCGACCGACCATTCGGTCAACAATTAAGGTGCTCCTATATTAGAATTTAATACTAAACGCTACTGTACTCCCGAATTCAACTAAATCCGCTGAATCCGACAATTGTTTTATGATGCCGTAACGCTTATCTGCCTGCGTCAGTGATTCAGATTTAAAGATATACGACTAGAGCCGGTGGATGTTAAATTTCTTAAACCAGCTTAAAAAAAAAATCCTTCCGCATAATAATGAAATAGAACTGAATCTTGTCTATTATAATTAAAGGTGAAGAGAATAAGAGTAATTTGCCAGGATTTATTGTTAAGCGAAAGACTAACGTAGATTGATGATGAACAAATTCAAATATAAATTATATAATTTATCATACTACCGCCGCGATTGAGGACTGACTGGACTATATCTAGACTATTTTTATGCTGTCCTAATTCTCGCCTTGTTGGAGTCATGCTTGGTCATTTATGGAACTGTTATGCTGACCCTTCTGGATGGGGTTTGAGAAAAAGATCTATTGCATGATAATTATATAACAGGAACTTAATTGGGATTATACAGGATTTAACATAATAGAATTAAAATCAACAGAATGAAATCACTGCTACATTTTGGATTCGATTGATTGTTCCGAATGAAGAAGAATATAAAAGGTTGTCCTAAAATGAGATGCACCGAAATGGTGATTGACTTACTCGTAACAGTGCGGTGAAGAAGCTAAAATTCGATGCATTTATTCGATATGAAATCAAATAAAAATGTCAAAGTATTTTTATTTTGTCTGTTATTAGGTAAAGGTATCATATCGGTTAATAATCAATTTGAAATATACAAGTAAGCAATGCATAGATAGAATTTCAATACGATAAACTTCATCATGCAAGTAAAATTGCTACATGCATAATGGAATGCAAATATTATTCAGTTTGTAATTAATGCAAATTTACACACAATTTCGGTTAGATTAGTTAACTGTATCAATATAGTCTTCCAGATTGTTTTGAGACATCTGTTAGAACTATATCTCGTGTTTCATTTTCTAGATTTTAGAGCAGCGAGGGACGATTTAGAACCGGAAGAATTGATTGCTTTTAGGTCCTATTTTGAAATTTATAGTAGTCCACATATTTTCTACGTGGAAACATCGAATCTTGGTTTATTCGATTAAAAAAGATTTATCAGAAGCGATATAAGAGGCACTGATGAGAAAAAGTATGAACAAGCGGATCACTTGTAGAGGCTACGTTTGTCATATACCTCTAAAAATTTTAAGTATTCATTAGCTACTAAGTAGTTATACTCTCTAGTCATTAAGTAATGCTACGGTGAGTTAAATACACTTTTACAGCAGGTTTCAAGTGCAACCACAAGTTTAAAAAAATCCCTTGTCTCAAATTGAGCCATTTCTCTGTATTCTTTTGTAAGCAATAACTCATCATCATCGTTGACATAAATAACTTGTAGATTGACCTCTTTTCCACGGGCCTCTGGCGGGTTGCCAGGGCGTAGGCAGCTTTTTGTTCTAGGTTTCTTTCACGAACCATCACTTTTTCTATTAACATAAATTATAAATTAAGTACTGAAATAATCAAGTGGATTTGAAGTGCTATTTATGTATTATAATTAACATAACAACGGCCTTTTTATTTATTCTAGTTATTTTAATTGATGAGGAAAAATTAATGATGTTGATATAAAAAAAGTATTTGCCAAATACATTACGAATATTCTTTCTATATATTGACTAAATATTTTAAATACGTAACCAAAAAATTGTTTAGTATTAAAAATTTGACTTTCCATTAATAATTTTAATAATATGAGATATATTAATATGCGCATATTTTACGGAATCGTTTCGAAAAATTAATCATTTAAAGCGTTACGAGTCCTGTGCCGCATCTGGACGCTTGTTAATTTATCGCTGCAATCAATTCCATGATCCTGTCGAAATTAAGTTGCAACTGTAATTTAAAAAAATAAATATTTTGCACGTAATATTATTCACAGTTTTGTACTTCACCTACCGTGTATGACTTACATTTTTATACAGAAAAATACATTAACATTTCGTGTACGTCTTGCAGTCAGAAGATAATTTCATCAAACCGAGAGTAACGTAAAAGACTTAATACTTTTTTTAAATCGATCGATTTATAGGACTACTATCTATGGATTTTAATTGTGCAGAATTGTGATTTATAAGTTTTCCTTATTTGTTTTAGATCAAAAAGTTTGTTTCAGTTCAAAAAAAAATTTAGGACAGTATTAAATTTTTTAAAACACACCTACTAGAGTAATCGAATATTATAAATTATAGCTACATTCAACATTAACCTAATAAAACGTTAATACACATTTAACACCAATATAATATCGGATTCTTATTTAAAAAAAGTTTTACAATTCACTGTTTTAAAAATATTAACGGCTTCGGCAAAACTGTTTACTTATGTTTAATTACAGATGGGAAATTAAAAATATGACTTTCTTTTCCAGCTACTTTTCCTGTACAGGATGAAAAACGTGTTACAAATAATACTGGTATAAAAGGATGTATTTAATCAAGTAAAGGATATATTGTAATAATACAGTGATTATATTGTATACCTACCATTTTCGGTTTCAATAGTGAAAAAGATTGTCATTTAAAACTGTTTTTAACAGAATTTAATCATCCAAAAAAAACATCCGGATGTTAGAAAAAGATAATATATAATAGCTGCTTAATTCATCTAAAAAAGGCAAATGAAAGTTTAAATATCGCTTTTTTACATGAGAAGATATAACTTTGCCTACTTTATCAAAATTATTTCGGCTATTGTAAACCTTTTCAAATTCCACGTAAATCGCACGTAACTTATTTAAATGTACTCTAAGCGGTAAATTACTATCTCTATAAACTATATCATCTACAAAACCATATCCTTAAAGACCATAAATTAAACATGTCGGACTAGGTTTCGCTGTACCTAATCTGACATACATACGTAATAAGGTACAGTATTTCGGAATTATTGTACTAATAATTTTCAGTGGATTGACTAATTCTTTCTACGATACAACCTATTAGGTTTATTTGAACTTGGCATCAATAAAGTTAAATAAATTAAAGGTTTTGGTTCATTTAATAATACGCATGTATTTTATACACATTATTCTTATTGATATACAAATTAATAAACATATACATATGTATTCATGAATGTCAGAGTAATAGTATAGTAGTAATTATGTCCCTAAAGTAAATTTGTCGTTTTAGTTGCCGCTGTCCAGGGTTTATGGCGGTGGCTGTTTAGGGTCCTTAATAGTATACTTAGAGAATCCTGATGGCCTGTTCGCACGTGAGCCTTACATTACTTACTGAGTGTGGATTTTTTTAATCACAAACCGCAATGTCATTTTGCTATTTAGGCTAAACATAGCGCGACATGTTTATGGTTAGACAAAATATATGGACACTATTAGAACTAAATAACCTTATAAATATTGTTAGAACGAAATAATGAAATGGTTTATTATGGTTTTTTTTTAATAGTTACCGGTTATTTCTTTCATCGAAACATTAGAAGGCTATTGCTTATTTCATTCAGTACAGTAAATAATCAAATAATATGGTTTCTATACAAAAGTTTCCCAGTTTCACTTAATATAACTTTATAGTATTTACAAGAAACAAATTATTATTTTAATAATAGTATATTTAATATATATACTACGATATTTATTGTTTTCTAAAACACAGTATAGTGAAATGTTTCACGACCAACTTTCAACTAATTTTAAGGGGTATGGTCGGTGACTTACAGAAGTGTGTAGTATAAAAAATAGATGATTACTTTAGTTTTTATTAACAATTTTAAACAATGAAATTAAAGATTAAAGTAATGAACCTTTTCATTGTTACATACGTGTTAACTAGTACATATAAAAGAAATACATTGAAAAGATGTAAGACCAGGCCATACTGAAACCGCATGGCGAACTATGCACACATTTGCTATACAGAAAGCCTTTAGTCAGGGTACGTGGAGACGGAGACACGTTAGTATTTACAGTGCTCTAGTTTGATGAGTGACCTACTCAAAGACCTACTTAAATGTATATACGGACAACACAACAACGTTATATAACTTATTACATAAATTTTGTACATTACAACAAAGTACAAATTATGTACTTATAATTGAATAATGAAATTGTGCCGAATAATTAATAAAACAAAATAACATAAACTTCTCAAATTTCAATAAACATTATAACGAAATGCCGAGATGTGGATGAATAGTAGTCTATTTTGCAGATTGTTCTCATTCATATTTAAATATTCACCTCAAACAATAATGGTTGTTGTTGGAATAGATTTATATTTTACAGTCGCTGAACTCAAATTAAATTAGTGTTGATTACAAACTGTTTATAAATATAGTTGTCACTATTTTTATTATTTCATTGCATTTCTGTTTAATGTGTAAAATATGGGCTTATTTAATCGACTTCCAGCGTGGCTGGTAAGAAGGCATAAACATGAAAAGATTTTCTGTGATTTTTACCATGTCTTAGATGCGCCTGGAAAGCAGTGGTCTTTCACTATGTTTCTTGGCACTTGGTCTTTTATCAAGGATCTTTTTGCTTCACCAGCAGAACGATCTTCGCGTTATGACTTTAACTTTCTAATCGGTTAGGCATCTCAGCGATATTTATTATTGAGCCTCTTTTAATAACTTCACGGTAGGTCGTTAGTTTAACCTTTTTTACCGGACCTGTAGTTATAGTCCACCACTGCGTTCTGTAATTTATCACTAACTGTTTAACAATTAGGGATCTTAACTTAGTAAAGTGAAACGTTAAGTTTTTTGCCCAGTACCAAATTTCATTGACGTCTCATTGAGAAGGAGTGACCGCGCTTAATTGTTAATAGCTTTCAGAGCATATGTGATTTGGGCTGTTAGTAATATTGCCCATTAGGAAAGAGAAACTATCCGATTTATATTTGTGGACAATAGCAAGTGTACATAGTACGCATTCAACAGTACATGTTGTTAGACGAGAGAGAAAATTATATATGTATTAATAACTGTGGTAGGTTTTGTTTGCTGATTATGTGTTTATTTTATTAAGTGTTTATTTGCTGATCTGTGATATTTATTTTTTAGCACACTCGAAGAATAACTCGACTAGCTGACGATTTATAGTCCCAGACTTAAAAGCGTTTCACCTTATATATGTTCACATATATTATATTTTTGAGTATTTATTATACAATCGAAGAGAACTGGTGGCTAAAGTTATGCCCCCACGTGTTTTCGCTTAAATAACATTCAATAAGGTAGTAAAGCCTGTTTTGGCACTGGCAGCTACAGAGTGAGGCATTGAGGTGTCTATTTAAACCACAAGTATAACGTATAGATACTTTAGGGATATAGATAAAGACGCGAATGAAGAGCAAAGATCGCGGCGCGACCTGATTATGTGAGTGATATGAGTTCGGACAAAGAGGATTCCTTTAATATTCAACATAGATGGACACTCCCTATAATTTAAAAAAAATTACCGACATCCTTTTTCAATAATTAGTTAACAAATTTATTTGTATTAACTTCCACTTCAACACTTCAACCAGATATGGTGGGTCTTTTATTTTATACATATATGAGAGATAACATATACAAAATCTTGTAATCTTGTATTAACATTTATTTTTAGATGGGTATTAGTATATAGGGTAATTATAAATGTATGTAGATACGTGAGTAATATTTTTTATCTCTGCTACGCTTTTTATTGACATGAATCGCAATATGCAAAACTACTCTGTTTAAATAGTTTGTGCTTAATGTTACTGGTATAATGAGACTTAACATTTTGTGTCTTAAGGTCACGAGGACAATCTTGTGAAATGTTTATTATCCTAACTAGCGCTGCTTTTTTATTATCCACGGGCAAGCTTTGCTCGTCACGTCGTATCGTACTTTGAAAAAGTGTACTATAATAAATATTTCAATATAAGACACAAAAAAAATACGTAAGTATAATGTATTATTTATAATTTACACCGATATGTATTATTTAGACACAAAAAAATCTCCAAAAAAAAATATTTTAATATATTTCCTTATAAAATTAAATTATAAAGAATTGAATTATGTTATAAAATCGCTTGTTCAAAATTATATATTTAAAATACCTATAAAACCTTACATTTAAACACAATAGCCTTTACAAACTGTAAGATTTTACGAGACTTAATAAATCCCGACTCTTTAATGCGTTTAAAGTGTTCCATCAAAATATATTAATACAGGATTGAACACAATTTTACGGTTAACCAGGAAAATGGATTTTTGATATATAATAACCTTATTAAAAATGCGTAACGAAGATAAAAAGGTGAAAATTAATTATTTGTATATATTAATTATATATACTGTATGCATATTTACGTATGTATATGTATATATAATTCTGGAAGCAGTGATAGTTCAGTTTGTAAGGCTAAGTGTTGACAAAACTTGAGCTGTCGGTGTAGGAAAACATTGCGAGAAAATCGACATGCTCCAAAAACAACAGCATTTGTGTACATGAGAAATCAACCAAATCGTATCTGGCCAGCGTGTGGACTCTGATCCTGTAAGAGTAACCCCGAGTTTCGGTAATAAGAATATTAATAGGAACTGTTCATATATATATATATTTTAATAAATTATGCGTTCTTTTAAAAAGAAAAAAAAACAGGATAAGTTCACATGGTAAGAAACGCAGGTGTATTTAAACTATGAATCACGTTAGTGGCTCTTGTAAAGGCCAAGTAGATGGAGTCGCAACGCCGGAAGCCTCAGGCCTTACACTTATGTCCCGCGTAGCATACATTTTTTCTTGAAATAAAAAAAATGTAAAATGAATTAAAAAAGTTTGTTTA
>DWLS01006569.1:0-11502 GCA_018246255.1 Pachliopta kotzebuea | reverse complement strand
CTCGGTCAGGGTGCACTCCACGTCGTCATCTTGAATTATGGCATCTTTCTTCAGCACTTTCACGGCATACACCTAAATAAAAAGAACGTCCGATTTGGTGTAGGAATATGAGTGATTTAACTTTACCGTGGACAAATAATTGATTATGGGATTCAGTCGTAAAACGAAAACCTTCTAATCCTTTGATGATTAGCCCAGCTATCTTCTACTAGATTGTATTTTAACAGTTTTTTTTTAATTGAAACAAAATACATTAATAAAAATAACATACCACATGAATGGACTTTAAAATGTAAACGAATCACCACCACCAACTACTCACTTCGTCTGTCCCCTTCTTCTCGGCAAGCATGACTTTCCCGAAGGACCCCTTGCCCAACACCTTTATGAAGTGGAAGTCCTCGAGGGACACTTTCCCCTGCATGCAGCCTTCTCCACCGTCACCGTCACCACCTACGAACGTGATTTATTACGTCGCCCGCTTTACTAATCACCGTTGTAACGTTTTAAGTTTATAATGGAACTTTGTCCATTGAGCCTGATTATCTTTGTAAGAGCAAACATAAGTTTGGTTGTGTTTCAGTGCTGTTAATTTCTTAAATTTTTCACAAATATATACCAAACAACTCAAGCAAATAATATCATAAAATTTCGGAGAAAAAAAAGATAAGAAATTTTAATTAAAAGTAAGTTAAATAATTGCCAAGCTCTCATGATATTTTAAGAGTACAATAGTTTATTTTTATCACTTACAAATGTGTTAAAGTATCACCATATAAATGCCAGTGTAGGATATGTTGCTTTATTACAATTTCTTTACTATTTTCTTATTAATATTTACTCAAGTTAACTCTGTATACTTTTTTAATTCTTGTATTTGGTACTCCCTTTGTATAGAAAAAATATATGTCGTTACAAATCCATGTAACACTACAATTGAAAACGGCAACTGTTTGAGTTATAGGACAAAATTCCATTGAATTGGTAATTTATAGCGAGCCCCATCACCGAAGCTAAATGTATCATTGTGAGGAACCTTCATAACAATTGAATATCTCTTCAAGATCATCCCAATGAGAGCGCCAAGACGTACTGTTCTCTTCCATTACACAGTTATCCCAAAGGTTCTCTGTGCTATCTGTGCCTGTACGCCACAAATACATAAACAATGAATAAAGAACACACCATTAGTTGACCGTCATTATTGAACTTGGATAATATTAACTTCGTGACTAAAGCTATTCAAATAAGAGGCTTATTTAGTTAAAAATTATTGAGCCTTTGACAGTGCATGTTATTTTTTATAATAGTAATAATATATGTTAAACATAAGTTAATACAGATAGAATATTGGTTAACAAAAGCTTAGTTTAACTTTGGTTGAGAAATAATTAGATTATCAATGACGGTCAACTCATAACAAAGAAACAAACAGACAAAGCAACGGCCCGCCACCATAAGCGCACAGTAAAAGGGACCTTGATAACTGCTGAATATATCTTGCAGCTCTGCCCAATGAGGGCCCCAACACAACGCGCCACCATGTTGAAAACCTAAGTAACGCAACACAACACTCATTTGCTTATATGCAACTTAGAATATAAAATTATAAAGGTTTTAGATGTTTTTGGATATAATAACCCAAAAAAGTAAATTGTAAGTTATTACATCTTTCTTTGTTTTGATAGGTTTAGAGAAAAAATTTGTATTTTACCAGATTGTCAAAATGCTTGCAAATTCCAATCCAACATTCCATTCACACAAAATAAGTAAAACAAACATTTTAACAAATTAAATATTCGTACTAAGTACGTGAACAAAAATTTCATCAGATTTACCATTTTAATATGAAATAAACACTTAATGTTTGGAGAGTGTAAATAGTAATGTATACTATACATTCGTTGTGAAATATCTGCAGTATTGAACAACTTTAAGATATAAAAGATAATCATCTGGTTCCCCTTCTCTGACCAGTGCCCATCAGCTCCGTTCACATAGGCAAGTCTCAACTTTAAAATTGATCTAGCTATGGTCACTTTCGTGACATACTACTCAAACAACTGAGGTAGCAAATACTTCAGTCAGTAAAAACAAACATACCTTTATCATCATGCTTGTCATTAGGATCTTTGCTGTCGGAATCACCTGATGAAGCCAACTCTGGTGGTCCTTCCATTAATGCTGTATTCAAATACTGAAAAAATAAGAACCTGTAAGTTGTATGTTACAAATATAATAAAAAGCAGTAAATAATAGCAATGAATATAATAAGATAATCCCTCTTCCCTCAATAAAATATGTATGAAGATTATCCTTTATATGTGAACACTTGACCGTTTTGCTTTTTGTCTTATTGAAATGCAGTAAAGATTATTGATTGTATTCTATTCATACTTTAATGACAAGATGGATAAATTAAATTGATATTAAAAGATATTATACAGTGTTAATTCGGTGGAAATTAAACTCGTTACAGATATTAAAATAGTACATAATCAGAGTGAAAAATATATATCTGTTCACCTTTGAAGGCCTGGGTCGCGGGTTCTTGTCTGGCGAAATTCCCATCTCATTAAGTATCTCTGCCATCATCTTAGTATTGATTCCACAGTTGTTGGCGACATTCTTCTGGCAACGCTTGTGCACGTTCATAGAGCATACTGACAAAAAAATTATATGTAAGTAGAAATAAAAGATTGATTGCCAGTAAGATGCGGTAAGTGTTATATGATGGTTACTCAAACATCAATACTTCTATATAGAACATTAACTTATTGCATATTAAATTCCAAACAGATAGAAAATAAATGAAAAATGAATGTAGAAGAGTTCATAGTCTTCATTACCAAGTACTAAATATCTTTTGACTTTTAGAAACTTGTAAATAAAGTGTGTAGTAAATAAAGACACACATAGTGTTGTAAATAAAGACAAACACATTTTTCTTATTTATAATGGGCTAACTTATGGGATATGTGGGTCGAGGTAGACCTAAGAAAAGATGGATGGATTGTGTGAAGGATGACATGAGTAAGAAAGGGGTAACCGATGAGATGACGACTGATAGGCGAGACTGGAAGAGGAGAACATGTTGTGCCGACCCTACATAAAGTGGGACCAGGGCAGGAAAAAGAAGAAGAAGAAGAAGATAATGGGCTAACTTAATCTCAATTTTACATGATGTTGTTAAGTGTCAATGAAGCTGTGGATGAAGTGTCCTTGCTCAGAATGCCCCTATGTTGTTTGCCAAATTATAGCACTGCTGTTATGACGACAGGTTTACCACAGGAAAGTAACTGCTATAGCCACAAGGGTTCAAACAACCCATACCACAAACCAACCTCCACAAAAAGGGAATCAAACCAGAGGCCTATTTATTACTAACAAAAGTCTAGCCACTGGTATAAAGGCAGCTAAGTGTTCATTGTCCTTCCTTTTACTATCAGCTAGCCTACCTTCACACTGCAAGCCCTGCTTGATGAGCCCATAAAGCAGAGAACCACAATGGTCACAGAAAGTAAAACGTTTGTACGAGTGGACCACGAAGCGATGCGGTACGTTCACGTTGAAACGCTGCCCGCTCGATACTGTAACACCGCTTTGTTGCTGTGGAAGAAAAACATTATTGTAAAAGTTTTCACACTACTTTCCCTTATAAACTTAATATACCATATAAACTTCAATGATACAGAATGGTTTGAACATATAAAGAGCATACTGCTTCTACGACAGTGCTACGAATTTTGCTACATTTAGCAGTAGTTATAATCTGCACTACTACATATGTTCTAAAATGTAACATTAATTTTATTAAAAGATCAGATCCCACCACCAGAGGTCGCTGATTTCTGATGCTTTCAAAAACTAGCTGTATACAAACTTCAGTCTCTAATTGTAGAACATAACTTTTTTCCTCATGCTTTAATACAATAAGCTAAGTGTGTTTGTATAAATATCATAATAATAGCTCAGTATTATGGGTGTGTATTAGCCTACCAACAGGTGTAGGTCTTTATCTCCTTGTTGTATAAGGTGAACATACCTCTTCCTTCATACCAGGGCACTTGGTGACGACTGATGAATGACATCTCTTATGCACCACACAAGTACACACTAAGGAAAAACAAATTATTTTAACACTAGTATTACTTAAAAAAGATTCTCCTTAGAGCAACAGTTCATAATTACAAAAATAATTATTTTATTCTTTTTTTTTATATTTCAATTACATAAAAAATAATTAGGAAAATATGCTTTTGACTAACTTGTATAAAATCAATAGGAAGTTTATTAGTATGAGAGATCGTAAAATAAATAAGATTAGTTTGAATCCATAACACCTTCTAGTTAAAAAAACAGCATGAGGTGCAAGAACAGTTTATGTAGTGATATCTACCAATTGACATTAGTCCAAACCAGAGGAGGAAATAGTCAGATTCTCCTTTTGACAAAAGGGCCAGGATCTCAACATTAAAAGGATGATTTATACGACTCAGTAAAGAAAGACATAATGATCCTGTTAGACCATATACAATTTCATTTTGATTGCAATATTGAAAAAATAATCTCACCTTGACATTGATAGCCCTGCTTGCCGAGACCCCTGTAAAACACAAACCATTAAGATTCCATAGTAAGCATATTTTAAATATATATATTTTGTAATGCGAGGTGGTATAACATCTATTTCTACTCCCAAACTGGAGTGTACAAAAATTACTATTTAAAGGTAGTAAACACTAGCTATCAAAATTACTGGAGCAATGACTCTTGACAATTTGTCTGAAAGCTACAAGCAGAATATGGTGCAGTATATACCATTTCAACCAGCGTCACGTTTTCATGATCAGGTGTATTGCCTAAAGGTAGGTGGTGTTTTGGAGAGGGATAAATAAAAATCTAATATTCCTACCGCAAATTTCCTACCATGAACATCTCTAAATATAAAATGGAAATAAATTACATATTTAACATATTAAAACAAAATTATTGTGTATAACTTACACTAATTAATTTAACAATAAATTATATTTATGTGTATATTTAACCTTGTGTTAGACCAGTCTTTCTTAAAGTGGGCAATAATGACTCTTGGAGGCATTTCAACCCATAAGGAGGCGTTCATAGGCCCAAAAAAATAAGGGCCTTGATGTCGGTTAAGGGGGCGATGTATTATTTGTAATTTCATTTACTTTATATAGTATTTTAAATTTCAGACTTGGCGGCGACTTACGACTGTTTTCGAGTAAAATCGAACCTGATATCAACAAACTTATTAAATATCATCAAATTCATCCGTCTCATTAGATTAGTACAAAAACCAACAAATATTACATATTTATATTGTTTCTTTTAACTTGATTAAAATATATTATTAATATTATAAAGTTGGATTTTATTTGCTCTCTTGGGTGAAATTTCTAGTTTAGAACCGGAATAATATAGCTAAATATTATAATGAAATTGTGGTTAAAGTTTTAGGGGTGTATAAAAAATGGGGGAGCTGAAAAATAATTGATTTCCAGAAGGAGCGGTAAAAGAAATAAGTTTGATAATCACTGTTAGTCAAACGAGTTGTTCTCACCAGATAAACTCCCGGCAGTGGCTGCAGAATGTCGGCTGCCGTAGGAAGGTCGCCATAAACTTGTGCCCGTTGACCTGGTGCACCCGGCGACGTAGAGCACCCCTCCGCCGAGCGAACCCCGCGCCCTCTTTGAACTCGCGCCCTCGATTCGCGCGCCCCTCTGCACCCCCGCCTCCTATAAATACACAGAGATTAATAACTTTAAAATGAACATACTGAACAATCCAATCAATAACACTAGTAATATGATACTTTTTCGATAAAATCCAAACTACAATAAAGAACAAAAAATAATACTAGAAATTAATTGACACAAAAACCAATCGTTGTTATTTGTCCTCCTATGAGATAGGAATTTTATTAACTTTAACTTCTTTGGGACAAAACATTATTTATCTCATTGTAATCTGTGTTATTTGTTAAAGGTGATTATAAAGTTACAAAAAATCTTCATGATCATCAAACAATAGACTGGTTCAGAGCATTCCCCAAAAGATTTTCACATTAAACAGATCTGATCAACAACAAATACTAAGTACTAATCACAAAGATGAAATACCATCCCCATATATATAAATATAAATTGCTATAAAGTAACAATTCAACAAAAAAAATTATTTGATAAGAAATGAACTAAATTCATTTCAATTTACAATATGAGATCGGTAGTTAACCATGCATGTTGTACAATTATAATATAAGCATTATTATTCTGTGTACCAACCTTGAGAATTCCATTTCAGATCTATTTTCAGATGCAATTTCCCCTGCGGTTCTAGATCCACCTGAAAATAACAGAATAAAACTCAAAAACTTTGTTGTGTCAACAAAAAGAAAACAGATGTCTACACAAGAAGACAATGCTACTGAATAAAATATAAAAAAGGAAACGATACATAAAAGATACATTTAATTTACTATATACACATACACATTTATAGAATAGATATAAAAATTTAGATTGTGATAATTTACACACATAAAATTCTTATAATTGCAGTTTTCTCTGGGTTTGCGAGAAGAAATATAATTACTAAACTATATTGCTAATAATAATTGTTAATATTACAGTTGAATTAATCTATAGCCATCACTATCATTTCATCTTGTAGTTCGCTGATAGACATAAGATTCCCTAAAAAATCTTAATCTATATATATTTATGATTTTGTAGAAAATATTTATTGTGATTTACTTTTACCACACTATACAATACTTTTTATATTATCAACAAAATATAAATGTGTTGTCATGGAAGAAAGATTTCTCTAGAGTATTTTTTTATTTAATTTTTATCTATATACTAAAACTTATTTCATTAAAAATTATTGAACCTATTGTAATTTAGATATGCCTAGAAAGTACTTATTTAACTAATTTTCAATATACATTACAGATAAATATTTTCATTCACACTCTAGTTATAATTTAATACCTCTAATAAGACATCTCTAATAGGAGTGTATTATACACTATTATCTAGACTTTTACAGGTCTAGATATAAAGGATGAATCAAAAATGTTTTAAACTATACCATTGTAGAGTAAAGTGTCAGTAAGAAAATATGTGTAAGAACAAAATATGACTGCTATATAAGTTGTTATATTAAGTAGGAAACCGTAAACTGAAATGTGCACTAATAAAATAATTATCAATCATTCATATATTATAGGCATTTTTATATTAAAATGTTGACAACAAATTTAAAACATCCTTCAACATAGAATATTTTATTATTAAAATTATGTTGTGACTTTGGAATTAATTAACATATCTCTAAAATTTGAAAATATAGATAAAAGAAACTTAGGTCACACACAACAAAATATTTTTTTAAACAAATTGCCTAAGCTGAAACACCTTTCTGTCCCATGTATGTTATACATAGAACAATTTTCTTATCAGATTCATGTGTTTCATATTATCTAATACATTATTACACAAATCATATACTAATCACTCTAAGATTGAAATGTTTTTCAACAAACAAACAAAAAACTTGCACAAATTGTGTTCATTATATTAATATTTGTAATTCATATCTTATCTAAAGAGTAAAGCCATGGGAAACACAAAGAATTTATGTAGTAACTTTCACTGACAACATGTAGTTAATTCAAGATTGTGATGAAATCTTACTTTTGAAACTGAAAGAAACTCATGTATTGAATTTTGGTATAAATATTCATCAATATAGAAAAGATGAAAAAAGAAAGTTTTATAGCAGATTTTCAAGTACATTTCATTAACACTTTATTGGTCAGAGTCTGTACTCACCCAAAAATCAGTAGCCTCTTTATCACGATGCATCAGATCTTCGAAAGGAATGGTGCAATTAGCAACAAAATCATCTGGAGGTATAGCAGCATCATGAAACACTGTAATACCCAAACTAAAAACAAAAAACAGGAATTATGTATATAAAAATTATTTTAGCAAAATTTGTATGTAGTATATAAATGTATGTATACCTGGTCACATTGTGCACTTCATGAATGAAGCTCTCATTCCAAACGGGGTCAAATGTTTTGGGTTTAGTGCTTGAGCGGTCTAGATGGTGCTCGTCGGCGTCGATCGAGACGTACGGGTCTATCGGCTGATCGTCTACGGAGATAGCGCATATTTACAAATAGTACCACACCAACACCCATTTCAGTAAACATGGTACGCCTTATTCATGCGCAACTTTCAACACTTTAATGCATGCGAAATAATAAAGCACTAATGTTCCATTTCAGATATTCCAGTATTGAATTATAATTATATATGGACTAACCAGGTTTCCCGAAGGTCATGTTGTGCCGTTTCTGAAAGTCGGTCGGTCGGAGGCCCGTCGCCTCGCACACCTTTACGCGCACCGTTCCGCTGAACATGGTGCTACCGACCAAAGAGCCGTATCACCAAGACCGCGCCGCCACACGATCACTTCCACACTATAAACCCACTTAAAATCATTGAAGGTGCTTCATAATTGAAATAGAAATAAAGTTGACACTGATGAGATCGGCCATGGATGGATGGATATTTTCTCTATGGTTTTAAATGGATTCGAATTCTATTCTGTAAGAAAAAAAAGTTTTGCTTTTGGTTTTTTTACTGCTTAGCACGTTCCGTAACAATGTAACAGCAGGAGTACACTTCTTTAATAAATTCAATACAATTTAGCATAAAATTTGTTTTAAGAAATATGTTATGCATGTTTGTAAAAAGGTTGAAAATATTGCATCAAAAAGTTTTATGATTAACACAATTCATTTATTTTCAAATAATTAAAATTCTTAAAATTTTGGAGAAGTTTAAAAAAGTATTTTGTTTTCATTGTCTTAATTAAAGAATGTCAGCTTTTTAGTAATGTAATGATTTAGTTATTCTTTCCTGATATCTGCATGGTATACAGAAAATATTAAAACACGTATTTTAAATTTATTCCTACATAATAAACCACAATATTTTTTTAATGTTTTGTGGAGGTAATGTTACAAGTTTAAACAAAAATGAAATTTTTGGCTTTTAATATTTGATCTTTGTTTAATACCAATAATTGTCAATTTCAAATTGTCAGTGGCATGTGTCATAATTATTAAACAAATTTTCGCTTTTTCAATCGAATTATTTAAAAGTATGATAAAGAAATAATTACTAGTGTACTTTTAATAATCACTGATATGGGTTTTCTAACAATTTTAAAGAAGTTGCGACAAAAAGAAAAGGAAATGAGGATCCTGATGCTGTATCCTTTTATAAAAACATAACAGTTGTTAAAATGTATGGTCTCTTTTTACAGAAGAAAAAAGTTACTGAACTGCATATTATTCACCTAGAATTCATTCAGTATTTTAGTTCTATTTGAACGTTTTGTATTTCCCGGCATAATCTTAAGCTTTTCGTTATTACGTGTTTTGTTTACATTTAATTTGTTTAATAATAAAATCAGAGGCTTGGACAATGCAGGCAAAACTACAATACTTAAAAGGTTCAACGGTGAGCCGATCGACACTATATCGCCTACACTGGGTTTCAATATTAAAACTTTGGAACATAGAGGATATAAACTCAATATTTGGGATGTAGGGGGACAAAAATCTTTAAGGTATGAAACAGTCTACTTTATTATAATTAACAATAAAATGAACTCTTGTGATGAAAAATGTTTAAACTATGTGAAAACGTTCCATTTTGTTCCCCTAAAAAATTATACTTTTTTTTATCTTTTTACTAGAAAAATATATCAAATATTACTAGCTTAAACACTTGTAATTAAAGTATTACTGATATGAAACATCACACAAATTTTCTTTCTTATTTGTTGAAATTTCAGGTCATATTGGAAGAATTATTTTGAGAGCACAGATGGAGTAGCTTGGGTGGTAGATAGTGCAGATGCGAGGCGGCTGGCGGACTGTGCGAGGGAACTCCATGCATTGCTGAGAGAAGAGAGATTGGCAGGAGCAACATTACTTATTCTAGCAAATAAAGCCGACTTGCCTGGAGCTCTCACGCTACAAGAAATTAAAGAAGTATGTTAAAGAAACAATATTTTTTTAATTAAATTTGATGTTGGTTGATAAAGGTTATGGCACTCATACTAATAATATGAATGTTAGTTCTCTTTAACTATTAATGATACATTGTCTACCTAACTGCTGCAAGATAGTATGATTGAATAGATAATAGCTAATGAGACTTAAGATTATAAATATAGTAAAATAATAAGTAAAATAAACTACTCATTAATTCTTCCCATTACTAGAACTGACTTTTTTCTCACAAGTAGTTAAGGCTGATTGTGGCATTGATGGATATCACATTTTCAAAAAGCTGTAAAATGATTTATCCAAAAACCTCACATTATGTGGGATTATGATCTCTCTATAAGATGTACTTTCTTATACATTCAATTTATTAAAAAAAATGTTTATTCATAGGCCCTAGATCTGGACAACATCAAATCCCATCATTGGCGCATAGTTCGGTGCTCTGCTGTTACAGGGGAGAATCTTCTTGATGGAATGGACTGGATGCTGGATGACATTGCTTCAAGGATATTTACACTGGACTAGTAGTGTGATATCGACTATATTAATGTACTAATTTATTTTGTATTGTGGCACTGATTATGTGCCAAAATCTCTGTTTATTATCGCTTGGCTTTGCTTCCAATATTTTATTAAAATAAAATAATTTATAAGTTTTATAAGCCAATGTATAATTTTTTCTCTAATATTAATTTAAATGCCTCTGTGGTGCAGTGTGTAACTGTTTACCTTGTAGAATGAAAGTTTTTCTATATAGTTACCACCAATGATCAATTTGAAGCTTAATCACAATTACTTTCTAAGAATGAAATTATAAGTGAATACATTTAGTTATAATTTGATCTTTTCCTAGCCATTATCCCATATGGTGGGGAGGTTGGTTTTTCATCTCCTATTCCTCCACTTCTCTCACTCCACTCATCATCAGTCACTTGGCACTCTCACATATCTCTTGACACTACATTTTTCCAACTTGTCTTCAGTCTACAACTTTCGAGGAAAAGCTGCAGTGCCAAGTTTTTTTTTTTTTTACATATGTATAGGTTAATGCTTGATCACGATCCCACCTGGTGTTAAGAGAAGATGTGGTCGATGATGGTAAAGCGTATTAACCTAGCAAATGCCTATTCACTCTTTCATAACATGTAATTAGTTGCCAACATAGGTGGTCTTCCCTTTAAGTGGCTATACCACCTCTGCTCTGCTGCATTGTGACAGAGACCTTTAATACTACTATGTCTAAATATTGTTTTTCAGTAGAGTGGGGAGCAATATAGATAAATTTCCCAGTTTGACAATCAGGTTTTTTTTTTTTTTTTTCGGGTGATGTCGATGCTTTCGGCCACCATTATGGCCGTGAAAGCTTCATCGGACCCTGC
>DWLS01006568.1:0-11503 GCA_018246255.1 Pachliopta kotzebuea | reverse complement strand
TTCTCATCTCTATATCTGTCCTGTCCCTTGAATACTTTGGACAATCTATAAGAAGGTGCATAATACTTTCTTCAACGGATTAGAAGGTTACACAGCACTACATTGCGCTCGTCGCCATGAGTCAAGATGTTGTTTCATTACCTCAGTAATTTCATTAGCTTACAACGCCTTTCAAACTGGAATACAGTAATGTTTTTACTTCCTGTTAAGCAGCAGAAATAGGAGGTGCGGTGGTACTTACCTAGACGGTATCTGTAAACAGAGACCTACAACCAGTAAATCCATCGCAATTCATGTGTATTTTAGAAATAAGTTCAAAGACCTTATTAATTCGCTACGCAACTATTTATAAAATAAAAAAATACACACGTATCTCAAACTATATATTTTATAATACACAAATTTAAAAGATTTATATAATTTTAATGTTTCAATGTAAAATTTATAATCACTGCGATAGAGAGCTGTGTGCTGGTGTGTATTTTTCCCAAATTTAATAATCTCGGAAAACTTTATCTATTGTATGAGTTATGAATGTTTTTTTAGTAACGTGGTCAAGCATTGATCTAAATCGTTACAAAAATAGAAATATGTATCAAAATCAATGTTGTTATTAAATAAAAGTATTTTGCTAATTAAATAGGGTTGAAAAAGTTAAGGTTTTGTTCTATCTAAACCTTTGATGTACATAAGTTTCTTATTTCTTTCTTTCCTCTTCGATTTTTCTATATATGAAATAGAAATTGATGACTACATCAAGGCTAACTATCCACCAAATTAGCCAAGTGTGCATCGGTAAATGTAATATAACAGCTGTTATTGGAAAATGATGGTTTCCTCTTGATGTTTTCATAAAGTTTAATCTTAGTTAAATAGTAAATATTTAAATAACTGATGTTTGGAAATCAGTGAAGAATATTTTACTAATTTTAAGTAAAAGTCTAAGGAAGCTGTGTTGTAGAAGAAACGTGTAATATTAGAAGATATCATTTAAATATCGATGAATATGTGCTAGAAATTTTACTAAGTATTATTTGTTTGTGCCAGTGTAATGTAATAATCAATAGATATATCGAAATTCCATTCATGGATGATCCATATTGACGGCTCTAGACTTAGATTTTCATCAACTGTCATATTGATTAATTACATTTCCACCTTAGCAGGTTCTTGAACTGACGTGACGCTACTTGTTTCCTTTTGTTCCATTTCTTCGGGCTTCACTTTTGAACCTGGTGCTAGCTCCGGTGGTACTGCGTAGTGCATGATGAGATCTAGTAATATGTCATAATGTAGTTTTAGTACTTATTGCTCTAATGATTACAGTGCGAAAATGACTGTGTTAAGGTATCCTATGTATTAGTAATAAAGACCTTCACACAGCACCGTTTTGCTTTTTTTGCCTCGGACCGTTTTATTAACTTTGTTTCACTTTTACTAGATGGCTCCACTGCGTTTTAACTATTGCATCGTTCAAACAATTCTCTTGTAAATAATTGTTAAAAACTAATGAAATTTAGGAAGCTGGTCCTTTACATTACCTCCTTTATTGTACTTTGTTATCAAATGTTTCAGTGACCAATAAAAGTATAGTATTAATATTTTCTTGAAGTCCCACACGATCCTAAGTGAATCTCACCTGCTCCCGGTGCATCCTGCTAATCAACAAACAAGGTTCTGGCTCCCTACTTAGCCACATTGGGCAAACGTGGTGGGAGATGGCCTAAATCCCGACATCCTTGGGGCAGGCCTATGTCCAGCAGTAGATGTCTATCGGCTGATGATGATTAATGTTTCATGAGAATGATGTATACAATTAGGATTAGGAAAGAATGTCTGCAAGTTTACATCGTAGTTAATGTAGTGGTATTAGAAATAATTACCTTTAAAGTTAAGGATTAAAGCGCCGATAGTACCGAGGATTCCAAATATCACGAGCAGCCATCGCACCACGCCAACAATACGTT
The DNA here is from genome assembly GCA_018246255.1 of Pachliopta kotzebuea. Lineage (NCBI taxonomy): Eukaryota > Metazoa > Arthropoda > Insecta > Lepidoptera > Papilionidae > Pachliopta > Pachliopta kotzebuea. The sequence goes on along the minus strand of DWLS01006568.1, from coordinate 9,536 downwards.
TCGGTAGAAACAGTTGCTTTTTCATTATACCCAAAAAGGTGCTATTCAGTACAACACCCTTTAATAAACAAAATAAAATATTAGTGCCATCATCATACTTCTACATAAGTTTCCTACAGTCATTATCATCATTTCAACCGATGGACTATCCCCTACAAAATTAAGGTCACTGAACATTTTCCACTAAACAATCTTGCTGTAACATATGTTTATTATAAAGCTTTAATTTGTTAAATTCCACTTGATTACTAATTTATTAGTAAAATTTATTAGTTAAAGGATAAACGATATTGACTTTCTCCGCATGAGACAAGGTTTCCAGTTCCTTTAGTAGGATCAAACGTAGGTCAATTTATTAAGCTGCACTAATTTTGTTCTTTTAAAAAGTAACAAAATAAAGGCTTTTTCATATGTTTCAACAAATAATATCGCAAAGACTACTATTAAAATTCTTTTTATAAAGAACTGGTTCAAAATCTATTTCAGTTACGTTATTAGAAAGGTAGATATTATAGGTATTAAAGGTAAATAACATCATTTGTTACACGATAGAGGTTTCGATTGACTAACAAATATTGATTCAAAGAAACGTATAGAATACATGTCAAAATATATATGTAATTATTGTTAAAAAAGTAACTATATTATAAGGTAAGAAAATCCACAACCGAAGACGGAAAAGAAGCAATGATAATTAAATACTTTTTAAGTTATATACAATTTGTACATTAATATAAGTCCTTGATATTTTGATCATTAGTGGCATCTACGTGCTCTTACACCTTAAGTTTTAAAACGGCTAGAGTAATATTATAGGCATGCGATCACTTAGAATCAAGTGACGGAACAACGTTAAATGTTTTAATTATAATAGCACGTGTAATAAAAAATACCTCTTCGACCCAGAACAAAGGCACGATGGTGTCCGGCAGATTCTTGCACAGCTCCATTTTGTCAGTCTGGACCAACTTTATATTGAATTGTACACGTTGTTTAGCCATCAAGGGAGAGCCCGTGATCTAGAATTAGTTATTATAAAATTTCAATTATTGTTTTTAACTTTCTTTGAATAAAACTAACTAATATTTAAAGAATCTTATTTAGGTATTTCAACAATTAATTGAATATTTTCTTACTTTACGTCCATCTATAGAAGAAGAGATTGGGTTTTATATTGTATAATATATAATTAAGTAGTAAATAAATTTTAACAAATTTAAAGGACCAATCATGTTTTTCGTAACAAAAGTGGTGAATAAACCGAAAGGACTCTTCGCAAGGCAAACGCAATATTTACCGGTTCAAATTCTATAGCGATTTCGTGCTCGTCGACGTCAGGGTTCAAACCTTTTACACCATTCGTAATTTTTGGGTCACAGTCCAAGAAGTGGGGGAGCGAGACGTACATCGGTGCCCCCATGCACTTTGTTAAGTCCATGATGCCTTTGAGTGGGCATGTGTCTGGAGTGTCGCAGAAGCACTGCAGTTCTGGATCATTAGCGTAATCACCAATGTTGGCGATGTACCGATTAGTTTTAATTCCACTTACAGAAGATTTCCTTTGGAACCATGGTTTAAATGATCTACAGTAAAAGAGTTTTGATAAATTAATATAAATATAGTTGTGAGTAAGAGCCTATATCTTGCATCGGGTAATGGCTGATGATGATTATTAAATTGTTTTAAATTCTACATATTAGCTTGTTGTTGTTGTGATTTACTGTTAAACATATACCTCTTAAAACTTGCACGTGGTATGTTAAATATCAGGCGGTGAGTTTATGCCCCATTATTGGCCAAAACCTCACGTTGTCTGTCTATTTGCGTCTATGTATATAGCCATGAATTTTGCAAACTACCGAGTTATATCATAACTGCTTTTAAACTTCGTGAGTTAATTCTTAACTAATGTTAAGAATGATGTTATGTGCAACATTGGATAACTTTACCGCAGCAGACACCTTGAATCAGAAGAATCTGGGCTAAATTGGTATTAGCACATAACGTAAGAAGTAGATTAGGACGTTCATCAGGAGCTACATGTACAAAAAGAGCACTTTAGAAATATAAATAATAAAGTTTACCTGCACAAGTCTATAGAGAAGGATTCTAGGCGATCGGATGATGTCAAAAAGGGCGGGAATATCGTTCCATCGGTGCCTTCGTACTCATTGCACGAATCCCTGAAGGTATCCATCTTTGGTTTACCGTCCACCTCGATCACTTTGCCAACGTCCATTACGTTCTTCATGCCACGTCGAACTGTCACTATGTGTTTGTCTGCGGTGCCATTACGCTGGATGTAGAACAAACATACAATCAAGCGGTATAATATATATATATATATATTTATGTTCTTATAGGTTTAATTCTAAATTTTTTAATTTTAAACACAAAAAGTATGCCGTTTTTGAAATTTTGTACAAATATGGGTAGATTTTGACTCGTTAATTGTTAACCATTTAGAATGTATTGTTTAGTTAATATTCCTCATTTTTGATTATTGATAAGTGCACTTCTATTGGCTGATGAAGATGATAATAATAATATATATTGATATATATTAATAACAGATGTTTGCTTTTTTAAATTTGACGGTTTTGTTAGTAAACTAGAAGGATCATACCATGCCGAACAGCGAGAAAACGTATTGGTTGTTTGGTCCGAATATTAGCGAATCGCTGGCTTCTTTCTTTAACGCAGTACAGACAGCTTTAGGTGCGAATTCTGTTCTAGCACAGTTGATGATAACACCACGGAACAGTATATCTAACGCCTTCGTTCTAATGAAAACATCCGATGGATTATCAAAAATGCCGTTAAAAGCTTTCCCTATCATGTTCAGCATCGCCGGTTTGTCCTTCAGCACTACTCCTACCATTGCCTGAAAATAAACATTGTTATGTTTAATATTATTACTTAGCAAAGCTATGAGATGAACAAGATTTTCTCCTCATTATTAGTGAGACATTTGAGAAATTCACTTCTGGATATTTGATTGGAATACACGTCATAATAACTAATTAAAAACGTTCACTTTAATTATGGGATTTCAAGGGAGCTTAATAGTTACAAAGGGAAAGACATGATGTCTGTTCTGTGTTAATACTAAATTTTCAATTATTGTAATTTTCGTACACTATAATTACCAAAATGAAAGGATGAGGCATGACGATGATTTCTTCTCCAGTTAGGCCTGAACCAGATAGTTCTTTCTTAAAGTAGAATGTGTCCATCCTTTTGTAAGTTATCGTATCAGTATCCTCGTGGTCTCCAACTTCCACTTTCTCTTTCCATTCCCTAAATGTTTTTAAATTTTTTAGTTATGTTCATATAAATATCATTATTGTAAAAGATTTTAGTTTTTACGCGTTTTGACACCAGTGATAAATATAGCAGCTCTTATTTGAACGTCAAAGACTTCGATAGAACATTGGAATAAAAAATAATGGAATAATGAGCACTGCGATGATGGAGCAATCTTTGCGTTATACAGCAACGTACCAGTTAGGAAACAAACAAGAACAAAATGCGTTTCTTTCAATTCTAGACGGGAACATGACTAGTTTTCGTTTGGGTTAGACGGAGTAATGAAATGAAATTTCCGGTTCACTGAAACGTTTCTCACAAAACATTTTCATAGAAAGTGGAAATTGTTTCAGGTGAATACAATGACTGTGTGCCAAGTGTATGTATAACAAACTGCGCAGAGATGTTTTACGAGATGTGAAAAAAATACATACTACAAAAAATATTGTAGATTACTTCTTTCTTGTATTATTTGACAAATCAGAGGAGGTATGACTTGATCAAACTCGATCTTAAACTCTTTTTTGCCTTAAATTATAATACAGGTTGTAATAATTTATCCTGAGTAGTTTAAGCAGGAAAAATCTCATATTATGAAGACTAGAGACAGAGATATCTGTTTTAATTGGTAATTGGTAGCCTTTCCAAAAACAGTCCGGAGAACTTTCTACTAAAAGTTGCACTAAGTTTTAATCCATCTTTGCCATAATAAATAAAATATTAAATTATCACTTTTTATATACAATACATAGAAAATACACAAATTTGTCATTTGATTTTGTAAATAAAGAGATTTTTTTAAAAGTAAATTAAAATAATTATTCAGGGGATCGTCCATGGGTACAGTGCTATATAAGAACTCTCATCAAAGTCATTGCTGTCACTTAATGCGTACTTTGTACAAATAATGACAAGTCTTTGGTTGAAGGCTGTTATTAGATTCAATCAGAACTGAAATAACCGTCATGAAAAAAAATACGGTTGAATAGTATGTTTAAGAATACGTAATATTTTTATACAAATTTTGTGATGTCATTATAAAAATTATCATCTATTATACAGCCGATATACACAGTTGAATACAGGCTTCCGCCAAATATCTCTAGAATGGGTTCTCTGTTAATCACAGTAACCTTCCGAAGTCCTTTATCAGATCGGTTCACGTTCAAGATTCAAGCACTTCGGCTTATGGTACGCTGACTCAAAAACATTACTTACAAATTGAAAGATATGACAATGAAGCGATGTGACCGAAGTTAATAAGATATTGTTTGCATAAAGTACCTAAAAAACGTAAATTCTTACTCAAAATAGTATGGTCCGACTTCTTTCACAATTGGTACTGCCCCATTCTGCACTTCTTCAGCGTTCGTATAGTTGAAAAGGTAAATCTTAAAGTCTAAAGGAAATGGTATCTTCTGCCACATCTGTCGTACATCTGTCTTCGGCGAGAGCGACATTTCCTAGATAATTTAAGTTGTATGTTAAGGTTTTTTGTTTTTGGTTGGTATTTATGCGTTTCACAGTTCATTCTTGGAGATACAGTAATCAAGACAATTTCTCAAATGAGCTGACCCTTAACAATTTTCTAGACTAGGAACAGCAATGATAAATGGTTTAGACGTTATCAGTTATAAGAACTTTATTTATTGCAGGAGAAAATTTGCAAGTAATAACATAAAGATTTTTTCTTAATAATAGGTGAGTATCTTCTCGATCTCATTAGAATTTTTTTCTCACAGAAATGCTTAATTTGTTGCTGTTCTTCGTTAGGTGACGGTTTAAGATTTTATAAGACAGTAGTTTTGCATTATTATGCTTGGATTATGAGTCAGTAAGCACAGAATGCTGATGATTTAGGAATCCCATTGCCCGATTCACTGGGTATATTCTCGTCTTGATAGTCTTTTACTTAATCCCAGATAACTGAGGAGATACTCAATCTTAGCCCCATATTGGAGAAGAAAGATATAGAAGACCAGGGTATTGGGGTAAGGAGACTTAACATTTTATGTTTGACGGTGATTAGCGTAATGTGGTGTTATATGTACCATCTTAAAATATGTCACGTTGTTATGGTCAAGCGTATTACTTACCATCTGGTGAACGCTTTTCTTGTCTCGTCGCCAAGTCGAATAAAGTATAAATTAATACTTTGATAAAAAAAAATTATTTCAATAATTTTCAAATCAAAGAAATTTTTAAAAAATTATTTCATTACTCCTAGAAGTCCTTTACGTGTTACATAAATTTTAAAACAACATATGTATCTTTCAAATGCGTTGCCTTATTACGAAGTAGTTATCATTGGAAGTGGCCATGCGATCAATAAAGCTTTTAACAAAATATAGACAGTGACAACCGAGAATTAGTTTTCAGTCAAACCTGAAAACATGTTAAATTACTATCCATTTAAAAAAAACACCTGTCATTTTTCTCTAGATATTTCTACATGGATGTTTTTATGACATGCGCAATATATTTAAGACTAGAGACTCTGCAAATTATTTAATGAATACAGCGATCTCTTACATATTCATCACAATTCACCCAACAAGCTCCCACAAATATTAATTAATAGTTTTTCGAATAATAGATATTAGTATCTCTTAAGTAAACTACGTTTTTCATCACATTTTGCTGGTCAATAATTTTTGTGAACGAATGTTGTATTTACCTGTAATTGCTTTGTTACATTATGATTTTTTTATATCTTGTAAGTTTTTCTTGTTATAGTATTAATGTAAACAGGCGTTGGTAAATCAAACAAATAAAAAAAAAGACAATTAATCATTTCTTAATCAATCTGATTTTTTATTTACTACAGTATATCGGATCATCGGAGTGATTAAAAGTAACCCAAAAAACATAATTGTTAGAGATAATTTAATAATGTCGTTTTAAATATATAGCGTAGCGCATGTCATAAAAAACATGCATGTTAAAATATCTATAGAAAAAGGCATGTTTTTTTCAAATGCATAGTAGTTAAAAAAGTATACAGGATTGACTGAAAATGAATTTAGCTTTTACATATACATGTAATAATTGAGTTTCTAATGAGATACTTATAGTGTAAATATTAATATTTGTAATGTATGAAATGAATCGAGATGTTTAATAATGCTACCCTTTCTAGAGTGTATTTATTTTAACCCATTTTGTACAAAGAACGTCGCGGCTACAGTCATTTTCAATTAAGTTCGTGTACAAGGTATTGACTTAATTCGGTCCAATTATTCCCTCAACTTCGCAATTAAAACGAGAAGCCATAATAAAATTAACTAGAATGGGTTTTTTAATGAAGATGAAATTAAGTATGGAATTGCGGATGGTCTTTGTTATTTCGTTAGGAAACAATTTTGATTATGACATTTTGCTCAGCTTAAAGGAAATTACAAATCCTTTATATTACTTTAATTATTTTTGGTAAACAATCAAATAATAAAAAATTATTACAAGAAATATAAAAGATAAATGATTGTTTAGTAAGTTAGTAGATCTGCACGATTCAGTAATTGCGTATATGTTCTTAAGAATGTTTTTTAAAGTGTACTTTATAAAGTATATACTTCAATGAGATTTTTCGCATAATAACCGCCTTGATAATGAGGTGGTGATTTGTTGGTGTGGTGGTGTTTTTAGTATAAATTCACAAACCTGTTATTTCACTACGGAATATATATTGCTTCAACACAATGGGTGTTTTTAGGTATAAACTTTGTTGAAAAATTGAAAATATGACTATATATCTCTTACCTTTTTCAATTGGCTCTTTAGAACAGAGGGAAAGATCACCCATCCGAAAAGTATACCAAACATCATGACCGCGAAGCATGCTATCGCAATTTTTATGTACTTTGGTATCATATTAAATTATGTATTTTTATCTGAAAAGAAAAATGTAACCTTTTACAAATCATTCCGTACAACATATTTACATTACTATATATAACTGGATGCGTGTAGCCGAAAATCGGTCTTAGTGGCTTTCCTTGGGAGAGGCTTATGACCAGGAGTGGACTTCCGCAGGCTGATGATGATGATGATAGACTCTATTAGTAAAGAGAATTTTAAAATACATTTAATATTTTGTTGTCGTTATACAAAGTTCAAAATGATCCAAGAAGTCAGAACTATAAACGTCTACTGCTTTATATTCCCCCCTCCCCGAATAAACTGACTCTATATATTATCTATATGTTATTTTTTATCTATTTTTTATAATATATCTATATATTATTGATTGATATGTTTAATGTAGACGCTTGTACAGTGGGACGAATGGCAGCAGACGTTGGCCTTCGCGATGGTATGGAGCAATTAAAGATGATTGCGCATGTCGTCAAAATCGATAGAAATAACAATGACAAAGTGGTGGTTACTGGATTTATTAACCGGCGTGCATCGGTTCGCACGAATAAAGGTTACAGGTAACCGCATTAATTTTAATTAGCGACCTTGATCGCGTCATACTGACACATCGCTAAATAGCGTTAATAGATATCCAACAGGAGCAAGTACAATACAATTATAGTGAAGAATACATTTATTTCTATGAAATAAGGAAAGTTTTGAAGTCTTAAACACGTCCCTTTAAAACATAGACGAATGTACAGGTAGACAAGAAACAGATGTTACAAATCTAATTTTAGTGGCAATGGTATGATTATTTAATATAAGTCTTATTTCAATAAAAATCTGATTATTTTAAAAGATTAATAGATATGAATGAAAGAAAATCATATTTTATTTTGATTTCAATTAACAGAATAAGTGTTGAAAAAGGGAGAAATTATTAGTTGCAGTATATCTCTGTTGAGAAGCAGGGCCACGGCTAATTTCAGTTTTATAAAAGCTTGCAAAAATGTAAAACAATTTTTTTTATATTATGGGAAGTATTACACAATAAAACAATTTTTCTCTGCTTTACAACATCCTTCTTGGTTTAAAATGAAGATAACCTATTTTATTAAAATTATTGGTATAAACTATTTCATAAAAATTATTGGTTGTGTTAATTTTAAAGAAAGAAAAGAAACAGCGTTTGCTACGAGGAGAAAAAGACTGCAAAACTTAAATTTAGAGAAGGCAGCTAATAATGATACTAACTATTTTATTAACGATAATATAAAACGTTTCTAGTAAATTCCGAAATTTCAACGATAATTAGTCGATGAAATGGAAAGAGTGGATGGAAAAGCGATGAGTTGAGTAAAATCTTGACTTGGTGGTAATAATCTGCTACCAAAAATAATGTCCAGTTTCATAAAATTCTTACATATTTATCACTTTGGAAAAAATTAGCATACGGCTCATCGACTTTTACAGTTTCACTGTCTGTCCTACCATCAGTAAAGATGATATCATTTAAAAAATCAGCATTATACTTTCGATTTGTATTCACCCAGGCATTATTATTAAATTCGAAAAAACCGTGAAAAGTCCGCATAAGAATATTGATTTTTTTTTGTAATGACGTATCACTCGTTTGGAGGTAACACTCGAAAAATTCCCAATAATTATGATACATTGTTTAAATATAATAATAAAAGTAATTATAGAATACATCATACTAACATTTAAAGGAATGTTATGTTTTCTTATACACTACCAATTTATTACAGTATATACGTTAAAAATTAAAAAAAGGGTTAATTCGCGAATATGACATGAGAAACACTAACAAAGCGACTGACTGCTATCAATGATGTCTGTGTATGGAGACAGCTGTTTGAATACTTGACCACAATTGCACCGTTTTCTGTGGGCGTGGTGCAGGTACAGTCAGGTACAATATTAGTACAATTATAATTATATGCAAAAAAATAAGACATTAAAAAATTTAATAAATTTCTTATTTCTGTTCAGGGATAACAGCACTCCTTTAAAACAGGAGTAAAATTGTTACTTGTAGGTTAATGTTCTTAATGAAGAAAATTATTTTATATAATATTATTATATATTAGATCTTTTTGAAAAGGCACAATGATTATTTCTGCTAATTTTTTATTCCTCTGGTTATGCAAAGGCCTATGGAATTTGGTTTCCTTTTTTATTTACTTACTTTTTCATTCTTTTTCCCTGTCTGTTATGTCATATACGTTATTCCTGTCTTCATTCATTCTTCTGCCTTCCATACCATCGTTATTTTTTTTTTCGGGTGATGTCGATGCTTTCGGCCACTATTATGGCCGTGAAAGCTTCATCGGACCCTGAGCTCGCGG
>DWLS01006567.1:0-11503 GCA_018246255.1 Pachliopta kotzebuea | reverse complement strand
GATCAGAGCTGTTGGAATTTTGTTGATATGTGGACGGTTCCCGAGTTGTGGGTGCCCAAAATTTCAGAATTGTGTTCACTTGTATATTTTATTTAAAAAATTTTAATGTACATATTAAAATTTTTAAGATTTTTTTAATGTTTTATTTATTTATTTATTTATTAAGGGAGAACAGTATCGGAGATTTCCATCAGATTGGAATAATGTTCTTTTTCTTTTAGCATTTTTTGGTTATACTACGAGTGGTAAGCGTTGCTTAGATATCGGCAACCAGAGGTTCACTGTACACCAGAACGAGGGAGCCAAGATAAGATGGAGATGTATAAAGAAGACGACTGGGTGCGGTGCTTTCGTAACAACAATAGAAAATATTATAATAAGAGTGAGACAGGAACACAATCATGATTAGTATTTAAAACTACACTCATCGAAAATAAAATAGCGAAGCGATTGGTTGTAGATCTTCGTTTTCGAAGACCATCAAGATAGGTACCACTGCAGGTCCTATTGCAGCCGAAAATCAGTAGTATGCAAACTGTGTTGTAGAGATTCGCTGTTGTTATTGCAATTACTGGAATAATGAGCCTTAACATCTTGTCTTCCAAGCACAATGCGATTGTTATAGGCGGGAGTGTCACTTACCATCAGGTGAATGTCCAGTTCGCAGAGCTTTATTGAATACAAAAAAATAGAAGCTGGTACTGTACCATATTGAAACAAAAAGTTATAGGTGAATATAATAAAAAAAAAGTCTAAACTTTGATTATTTTGCAGAAGGTATGTATGTTTGTGTAAATGCAGTTTATTATAGTTATATACAGTATTAGTTATTAGGTTTATTCTAATAATATGTGTGGGAAAATGTAAATAGGTCAATGAAGACGTAATATAATAAAGTTTTTGATCGCTTTTACTGTTTTATTTAAAAAAAATTAAGTCAACATCTGTATTGTAATGGAAACTGGTTATCGAAATACAAGATTTATTCCTAGTTCGGGAATCATGGACCATAATAAAACTGTATAAATCGTTCTTTGAGAAAAAATATACAGCGGTGGTAATAATTTTTATATTCTTATAATAATTCTGTGATGAATAAAAATTGCAAAAAATTCTTAAAATAATAATACAGTTGTATACTTTGGTTGTTATATAAGGTATATATTTTTGAGGCGCCTGTTATAATTTAACATATTTACTGACGATGTACATTTGTACATTTTGAACTCAACTTTTTACTACATTACTATTTCGTGGAAACGGTCGTCGTCAGCGGTTTTTCCTATCTAATTCAACATGGGGTCTTCAAGAATAATGCGTATCACTACCTTTTTTAAGGTCTGCAACCCTGTTACGAGCCTGCGGGTTTTCTACTGTCCAAGGGCATCAGTAATCACTTTCCATGTAAACTGTTTCGCATGTCCATTTTCTCTATATGTATAAAATGTTCATAATCATTTTGTATATAACAAACATTTATATTGCAATACCAACGTAGAGTACAGAAATATATTAGTAATAAGTAACCTGTTAATATTCACATAGTAATTATGTAATTAAACTGTGTGAGCATCTGTTTTATTAATAGTATATTATATCAAAATTAGCACTATACGCTACTTATAATTAATAAGCCTGCATTTAAATTTTTGTATAAAAATACGATTATTTATTAAACGATACCACTTAAATGTAAGTGGGTATTTCTTGAGGTAAGTATTGGTGGTAGGTGTCTGTTACTCAAGATCGTCTATTGTAATGTATGTCTTACATAAGAATTAAAAAATTAAAGCAATCGAAGCCTTTCATTTCCTTATTTACTTCGCTGCTTTTTTATGTTATTTATAAAGGAGATTAATATTAATCACATTGTAAATTTTTTCAGCTTATTTTACAACAAATCGTCTTGGCAATCCGGCCCTACTTTTGGATGGGAAGCGGTTCAGCAAGGAGTCTGAAAATAACTTGAAAGTAAGGTGGCGGTGCGTGCGCAGGAATAACGGTTGCAAAGCTTTTGTGGTCACTTATGACACTCTCATCCTTAATTATACCAACCATAACCACGCGTAGCATCCGTATGTAGTTAAACTACTATGTAGTTGATATTTATGTTCATGTGTATGTTGATAGGCCTGTATATAAAAGATCAAAGAATATTTTAACTAGAACAGCGTATTGTTTTGCCATTATAAATGAATTTTGGTATTCGATTTAGGAGCCTGAGGTTTGTACCGGGCTGAAGTTAGATACGATGATGATGAATTGACCTTTGTAAAATAGTGTGACATTTATAAATTTATCGGTAATAGCTTCGGTGTAACTATGTGATAATATCATCGTCTTGAAAGTACTTTCCTCGTCACGAAAGTATCTCCTAACTATCGCCTTTATAATAAGGCCCAAGTGAAAACAATGATGTTAAACACTATCTGTGCTGGTGTGTCATTGTTTCGTCGGGCTATATACCTATTTTGTAAAGGCAATGGAAATAAACTATGAAATATTTATTACGGCAAAGCAAAACGAAGATTTGTAAACTCCGCTAAGCTGCTATTGTCGAAGGAGTTACATATGGTGGGTAACGTCAGTGGAAATTTCGATGGTAACACTTTTCAATTCATAAAGGAGTAGCAACAAAAAGCGTTTAATTTAAAGGGTTTTTGAATTTGCTGCCAAAAATTACGCAAAAGCGTAAAGGAGAGACAGCAATTGCATAAAGGGACTATAGAAGAGCTCGGCGTAAAAGCACGTCATGGCATTACCGAGGCAGTCGCCTTATTATAAAGTGCAGTTCGTAGTATTGGCAATGGGATCCAGAAGGCAATTGTTTATGGAAGCATCATCGATGACACCAGCATCATGAAGAGCGCCGACGAAACCTTCAAGACGATATCTTTACAGCGAGCTAGCCTCCTACAGCCTCGGTTGGCGAAAATGCGTATTTATTACTCGCTGTCCCTTCCAGTTCTCCGCTCCGTGTTAATTGTATATAGTTGTATATTATATGTAATATAAAATAATTAGTCGACAATGAATAACATTTGCAATCTTATTTGTTACCGTTTTTGTATTTAAATAATAATTTAAAATACCTATAGTCTTTGTGACTATTTGCAATGAAACACAAAAGTGTTAAAAAACTGTTTTTAGTCGAAGAATTAACTCATTAAATCGAATTAGTAATAGTGGTGTTAAATTATTACAAAGCGAGATTACAAAAAAATATAATAAATCTCGTTTTTTTTTCTACTTTTTTCCAAAATTTATTAAAGCAAGTGGCCCGTACAAAATTCTGAATCTTTGTGCACCCACAATTCGAGAACCCGACCACATACCAACAAAATTCCAACGGCTCTGATCTTATCTAAGTGAGATCTGTTTGTACGCCAAATTTCAGGCTCCTACTTCTTATAGATTGTTGATGGACAGACGGATGGACAAACATTGTCGTTTAAATAAAGATGTTTATCATTACTAGAAAATGTTATATCATACAGAGGGTCCTTGTTCTTTTCTTATAAAATTTACTTTCTTTGATATTGCAGACTTGATAATAGCAACTACTTCTCGAGGAAATCCAGTACTAATTCTAGATGGGAAGAGGTTTAATATGGAGTATAAGACACAATACAAGTCCAGGTGGCGATGCATTAAGAGGAACACGGGCTGCAGGGGGTCCGTGTTCATTGTAAACGATACTGTTGTGCGGGTTACCGAACATAATCATAAGTAATTAAAACAGTTTTTATTATAACACGGAGATTACTAATTCGATTTTGGGACCTATAAAGTTGTGATATTATGAGGACAAGGTTTTTTTTCAACTCAGCTAAGATACTTGCTGAATAGTAACCGTCTTTCAGTAGTCATCTTTAGTAAGAAGATAAACGAGCAATAGTGAATCCGTTGTTTGATTTTTAATTAAATAAAAAAAGTGTTGTAAAATAAATAAAATAAACATAAAAGTCTGATAATATTTTTTTCCAATTATTTCGAAATAAAAATTGTTATATTGAAGAATAGATTCTTTATATTAAAGATCAAGTTGTTTATATTTATTTATAACTTAAGAATAAGCTCTAGATATTACTTGTTACTAAAATATATCCAGATAACATTTTGTTTAATTAATAAGGCTGTTGATGATGATGATAATTAGTAATAAATTCTACACAAACTGTTTTTATTGCTATCCTGTATGGTTTCATTGGTGGAATATCGAGGTTAATGTATTCAATGACTTAGTAGTTAGTTGTTTCATAAAAATCTAAAATAAATTGTATTTTTGATTTATTTCAGAGTTGATTTTTACAGCGAGTCGAAGGGGTCAAAAGACTATCATATACGGTGGTGAGCGTTACAACAAATCGGCCTTGAACAGGGACATGGTCCAGACGTGGAGATGCAACAAGAGGAACCTTGGGTGCAGGGCTACCATAAAGACTCACAAAGAAATAATGCTTCAACACAAGAATGACCACAATCATTAGAACCTGGGGACGTATTGCGACGTTTTATTTATTAGCATAAACTTTTTGTACAGTTTTTTTTAATTATTCCTAACTGTTGATTACCCGTATAAGCTTACGCTCTGACTAAGGTTAGCTGGTAGAAAACTCACTGAGTTAAGTTCGCCAGTACAATATTATTTCCATATATTTATTATTTGCCCTTAAGTTACATTAGTGTACAAAGTGGTAAAATAAATAAAAGAATAAGTCAGTTTAATAAACAAATTCCTTCAGTTAAATAATTTTTTTAACTATTTCATAAACAGCGTACTTTTTGTAAATACACAGACTATCAATATTTCCTGTAATTTTATTGTAGAATTTTTTATATGTTAAGCGCACTTACTAATTGGTTAAAATTATTGGTTAAATGAGGAAGTTAGAACTAGTATTATAGCATATGACTACTTCAAGTTATAACGAAGAAAAAAAGTCGAATCAATGCGCATATTTCTTAGTACTTGGAATTTATCTAAATGTTTCATACAATCTATTATAGGTACAGAAGAAAGTAGGATGTTAAAGTAATTAAATAAATGAAATCGTTTTATGACATTAAGCTAGTAATCAAAATTATCGTATGGAAGTTAGCAGAGACGTAGCACTAGAATCCAAACGGTCTTCTGAAGGTCTTCTTAGTAATATTTTAAAAAATGTGTTGTTAATTTGATATCTTTACATATCCTTATTTAAACGACAATGTCCGTCCGTCCGTCGACAATTTTCACCCTCGAGAACTACAAGGGGTGGGAGCTGGTGAAATTTGTCATACAGACAGATCTCGCTTAGATAAGATCAGAGCCGTTGGAGTTTTGTTGGTATGTGGTTGGGTTCCCGAGTTGTGGGTGCCCAAAGTTTCAGAATTTTGTATGGGCCACATGTGGAATCTTATTCTTTTTATGTATACAGAATGATCCGTCACCTTTTTATTTACATGCAAAGTAGTTTTTTTATTTTATTAATGGTATCGCTTGGTCACTTTTACGACCATAAATTCTTCATCGGATCCAGGGCTCGTGGATTCGGACTTCGCGAGCTAAGGTACTAAGTGTTGGTTTAGTTATGGTTAAAACAAATTAATTACAAATATTTAATACCATTTTTAAGAAAAAAAAAATGTTTTGTGTGTAAAGATTTATAAAGTACATGGGATGTAAGGGATTCCACACAACAACTCACAGGACTCATGCAATCCTCACCTGCCCGTGGTGCAACTCTGGCTCCCAACCAACTCGCATTGGGCCAGCGTGGTGGGAGACGGCCCAAACCCACCCGTTATTGAGGGACACCCATATCCAGCAGTGGACGTTTAGCGGCAGATAAAGATCCATATTTAATGAGGTCGTATTGGTACCGGAAATCCGTGTTCTAAAGAAATGATAAAGCCCTTAACACTATCCTTTTTTCTCAGTTTTCTACGACTGCACGAAAGTCGGGGGTCGGGCTTTGATCATCAATGGCGAAAGATTTAACAAGCAACGTTGCGATGGTATCAAGGTGGTCTGGCGCTGCGTTAAGAGGAACATCGGATGTAAAAGCAGGGTGTGGACCATCGATGACGAAGTAGTCAAGTACTTCAGTAATCACACACACGGTAGAAGTTCTGATTATATATAAATTTTAACACTTTTCACTTTTATCAGTAGCATTATAAATTTATCCTTCTCACGTTTGAAGGGAGCAGTAGCTAGTGAATTTACTGGAGTAACGAGAATCGACATGTGTTGCGTGATGAGCACAATGTGGTGCGGTGTTTATCATGCTAACAACATTATTGTTGTTATAGCTCATCACCACATGAACGTCAAGCTTGTCTTGATGCTTGTCTGAAATGTTGAATTAGGGCTCAACGAACATCTATATTTTTGTATGTAAGATAATATGTTTGCGAGCATAACATAGAAAAAATAACTAGTCTTACCATTGTGTTACGTCCTATAATTGTATATAGTCACTAATTATGTTAATTTCAACAATATATTTGTTTAAAATTTTTATTGTAATTATAATGTTTGTTTTATAAAATATGTTGTTCTTTACAAGTTCTTCCATTTTTGTATATAAATAAAGGGAAATTAATCGTTTAAGTGCTTTTCATTAACCTCTGTCACTTTTGTTATAGTAAATGTAAAGTTTATTTTAGATGTGTATAAGGAAATTTTATTTAATTGACTTAATGATTTAGATTGTGAGGATAGTGTGATAAGTGTTGAGGGTCTCACCGAACTGGATCTCGCTTTGTCGGGGCGGCGAAGCTTTGTAGCCGTGGCTTTGTCACCCAA
The DNA here is from genome assembly GCA_018246255.1 of Pachliopta kotzebuea. Classification (NCBI taxonomy): domain Eukaryota; kingdom Metazoa; phylum Arthropoda; class Insecta; order Lepidoptera; family Papilionidae; genus Pachliopta; species Pachliopta kotzebuea. The sequence continues at coordinate 4,710 of DWLS01006567.1, read as the reverse complement.
GGTGACTACTCCAGATGAGCTTCAGCAGCTTACCTTGGATGTGTTCCGGTGAGCTGCGGGGGCAAGGAAGGGTAACCGAGGCGTCGTGATCATTGACCTTTGCAGCCGAGAAGAAGTCGCGAGAAGAGATGAGTGTCAGTTTTCCGATTCGCCGTTCTCTTTCACCTCTGCGGCTATTTAATGGTTGGTGGCCAAGTCTGTGAAGGGATCCGCCGGGAGCCGGATGAGCTTGCTCTACTTGCTCCCATGACCTCTGGGTGACGGAATCGGTGGTATTCGTTGCCTAAGCTTGGATAAGAGATGGGAAGGGCGTGTTGTTTGTTTCAGTATGTCCAACCGGAGTGGGAAAGGAGGAGAATTTATTCTCAGAGATGAAGCTGCGCATTGCATCCGGCACTAGAAGGGTCGCGGAGGTGTGTGAAACCGTTACCGAGGCTTTTCCATAATAACTGTTGCCCGTTTTTTTAGTATTAGCTCACAAAGGCGTTTGTTATATATCTAATACTATTTGTAACATTTACAGTGATTATGATTCCGAATAAGAAAAAAGGATTACTCATGGTCAACGGCTTCACCTTTTCACAATATAGCCCTAACTTCTGGTATTGTACGAAGAAGAAGAGTGCACTGTGCCCGGCACGAGCTCGCACCGACACCAAGGGTAGATTAGTATACGTTAAAGAGAAACACAACCACGACGCGCCGTCATATCATATCACCAAAAATGGGGAATACATAAAGATTCAATGAATCAACAAATAATAAGTTCTTTGTGAAACGTTTCAATGATATAACTATTTACTTTCTGTATCAGTCATTTGAAAAGTAACGGATACTCTTACCAAAAATATATTTCAATATACACAGTTGCCACTATATATATTTTAATGTATGTGTCGTAATCATATTAGGATACACCAATTTATTATTATTCATGTAATATTTTATTTAATTATATCTTAAGTACTAACACGATGCTGCACTTTCGCTTTCGTCCTCTGCTTAACCTTATGAGAGAATGCCTTTTAGCATTGTCTGCCTTCTTGTACTTTTTCTTTGTGTCCAAATTTTTTTTTTAAATAGAAAATTTAAAAACTTTTCCTTTAAGTTGATAAAACGTGTTCACCTTTTCTTACTAGAGGGGACTTCGAGGTTCCTGTTGTGGGATTAATAAGTGGTTTGTTTATTTAATTTTTCTTATAACACAATCATATCGAGATTCAATACTCTGCCAACGCCATCTCTCGGTAAACAACTCATTTTACGATTCCTTTACATACTTCCTTCATCTTGTTGATTACAAAATTAAACAGAAGTTAGTACAATTATCTTTCAAAATTCTCAGATTTCTTGTTTTGTTGTTTTTGTGAAAGTAATATGTGCTATCGTTCGTATATTAGCTAACAGCTACTTACAAATCCCGAAATAATATATTCTAGTACAGAATTTAAGTTTCCTAACGATTGTAAATAAATCCTTTGGTGGCCGGAACGGTACTTTACTTATTAGATTAGTTTATAAGTTGATCTTAATAAAGATCCTTTGGTGAACAGATTCTATTAACATCTTTTATAAGATAATAATTTGATTATTATACTTTTCTGGTATATTAAATATATATTGTACATATAAGAGATCTACACATTGTTTCAACGCGATCGTATTAAAATTTGTAGTATACAAAATGTATAAAGTGAATGTCGTAATAAAAATGAAAAAAATGAAAAAAAATAAAAATAAATAAAAATGTAGATTTAAAAGAAAAACCATGTGTTATTGATGTGTTGTCTATGTATGATCCCAGTCAGTGTTATTGTTTTTATGGTTTATTTGTACAAATGACTATTACATTATTATTAACATAAAAAATGTCTTATTTACAATATATCCCTCAAAACTGTAACAGGTATATATGAAGCATATCTATCTTAGTTCTCAATAACTGAACAATGGCCTTTTGTTGTTATTTACTTCGTTGTTGATTTCAGAACTAATGGCATCTATCATGCGTTCAAATTTCATTAAAGAGACCACAAATATATTCATCGACGGCCAGAAATTCTTCCGGCACTCGCGGTCTCTGATCGGCAACCGCATCAGGTGGACCTGCGCCAAGAAGCACAAGTTCAAATGCAAGGTCTCCGCCGTCACCATCAATGGGATTGTGGTGTCCACCACGGGCCTCCACTCGCACGCTTAAAGATTTTACATCGTTTGCTACAGAGGGAATTTTGAAAGGAATGTGAGATGCTATAGTATTACTGTTCGAAGATCTCTGCTGCAGAAGACCGTCTAGGTTCACCGCAATTTGTATCTGGATAAAGGAGAGTTAACCCCCTTTTTTATTTAGTAAATATTAAAGCTTGACCACGATCCCATCTGTTGTTAAGTGGCAATGTGTTGTGTGTATATATTCACTCTTTTTTTGAAGAGGCCCTCATCGTATTTGGACGGGAACTGGAGCCTCGAGTTCTCTCTGTTCTTGTTAAACACGAGGAGCTAAACCTCTATATCAATAAAATGGGGAAGTCCCAAAGCTTATGTAGAACACTATGTGGTGCAGTATGTGTGCCTAAAATTGTTATGGGTTTCACATGGTGGGGTCGAAAGAATGCAGGTATCGTTGTACTGCAGTAGTGATACGTATGTGAAGTATAGTAATATATTTTTGTAATATTTATATTATTAAGTAACTTATTGCCGTAGTTGTATTTATAATGTAAACATTCCAAGGGATGATGTTAACAATTTAGTTGATATTTATTAAGATATAAAACAATCTCGTGTATTCTAAAAGAATGTTACCAAAGGAGCTTTCGTTAAAGTGAATAAGGAATTAGAAGGTTTTTTAGAGATTATTGAAACGAAATGTGATCTTGAAGAAATTAAATTATTGATATTTATTAAAATTTTGTTATGATAAGTGTGTATTGTAATATTTATTTATATAACGTAAATACAATTGCAAATTGTATAATAAAAAAAATCGTTTATGTAATACTTTTATTTACTTTTGAATAACCTTTACAAGTGATAAATATGACAGACATTAATAATGATGATACTTTACTGTGATCCGGTTTAAGGGGCGTTGTAAGTTAGTAAAATGATTATGGATAAAGATACGTAATAACTTATGTTTCAAAGAGACCAGCACAATATAGCGCAGTGCATATTATCTTAACTAGCACCAGATTGTTTTCATTCAATATCAGGTGAACATTCCCCTGGTCTCATCAATCATTGTCGAAGTAAAATAGCTTTTCAATGTTATATACTTGTTTAGTTTGTTGCTTCCCTTAGCCTCTAACTGAATAAATTATTTTACAGTCGGTAAGAAAATAACGATCGGCACCAAGAGTTTCCTCATGTTGAATGGTTATACCTACAATCGGCAACGCAAATCCGGCGATAATTGGGCCTGGTATTGCGCCATGTATCATAGAGGCTGCAAGAGAATAGTCATCACTACACACGAGCTCCAACTCGCAGAAGAGAAAGGCTTCCACAATCACGACCCTCCGATATTGTATCATACCGCTAAAGGAATCTATTTAAAGCTTAACAGAGTTTTGTAATAAGATGTCTATGTTTCATCATCATCAGCCGATAGACGACCACTTTTGGGCCTAGGCTTTCCCCAAAAGTCCGGGGATTTTGGTTATCTACCACCACGCTGACTTAGTGTAGGTTGGTGGGGAGTCAGAGCCGGTGAGGATGGCTTGGGTTCCGTGAGTTGTTGTGTGGGACCCTTTACACTCCCTTCTATTCTATTATATTATCGTCTATTTTTCGTATTAGAAATACAAGCTATTTTAAGATTACAATGCATACTTTAATAGTTCTGCTCTAATCTGCATAGAGCTTTTTTCTTCTCGGAAATATGCCTTTGTGAAACGCACTGTCTTTGAAAGCGCATTTTGTTGAAGTAAACTTTACTGCCTATGTTTACTAGTAAACAACAATAGGCTGCGATGATGATGAAATTTCAATTATAACATTTTTCTTGTTTATTGTGTCACAAAATAATGTTCTAAAACGTATATGTTACTGTTAATTTCTCATCGGTTTCAATATTGAGTTTATAAAAACTATTACGCTTCAGTTTGTATATACACTAAATTAAATATTTCAATTGATATATTTTTTTTTTATTCCTATAATAGTTTGTTTCTTTCTCAAGATGGAAGTATGTTATTAGATATATTAATATTAGTATGACATGAAACTATGTTATTAAGATCAAGTGGATTTTATTATTTATAGTTTTGATATACATTGTATTGATTGGCACTAGGCCTCTGTTATTGCAGGCCGTATAGTTAGGTAACACGTGAAACAGTAATGTGTAAGCAGCTAGTGAAATTACTGGAGTAATGAGACTTGAGACGTTGTCTTAACATGACGAGGGTAATGTGGTGTTGAATATATTATCTTAAATAGCGCCACGGTGTTATGGGCACGCGAATCACTTACCATCAGGTGAACAAATGTCGAATAAAAAAAATAACTGTTATTAATTTTGTTAGTTAGTATACATATATGATAACCACAAGAATTTAACTTCAATTGCTACCATTGCATAGAGATTGGATTGTTCACCTTGTTATAATGAGATCCTTGAATAGATTTCGGAGTCAAAAAAAGATTACTTACTAGAGACTTATTATACATATGAGAACTAGGGTTTCCTGGATCATCTTACTTCTG
>DWLS01006566.1:0-11503 GCA_018246255.1 Pachliopta kotzebuea | reverse complement strand
ATTTTATTTTAAGTCAATAGTTAACTTCTTAAAATTACTTGATCATTTAAGTTACGAAATGGTCGAAAATATTAAAACTTTAATTCATACAATTTGAATGTAATTGAATGTAGAGATGATCAGCTTTATTTACAGTTAGGTCATTATTTAGATCTCTTAGGACTGTTTAGATGAACACTAGATCACGATATAAATTGTTGTATAACTCTCACGCTCTATAGACAGTTGTTAATGATCATCATTTGTTTTCGGTCTTTGTTTATATTGGCTAGGTCAATACACGGCATTATCGATAGTCAGAGATCCAAATCCTAGATAATCTAATGATAAATTACCTCATTGTGCTAAAATGAAATTTATTAGGCGATTCGGATTCGATGAAGTCTGCGGTAATAATTTTATTTTACGATATTAGCGTATAACAAATATTATCTATATTATCGTACGAGCGGTGCGTTTTATCTGTGATAAAACTTATGATAATTTTTTACAAGTATTTCGCATTATGCCTATCATTGTTTTCTACTACTCATATTCTAATTCATGTTAGTAATTTCCTGTCTTTGACGAAGTCTGTTACCTCTTTTTCATCATAATTGATATTTTAATTATTCCTTTCTAATTTATATTATAAATTTTGATATCACGAGACGACACTTCAAGGTGACTATAGACGTAGATTATTCGAACCTGTATCATTAAATAAAAAAGAGTTTAGGATATAAATCTAATAGTAAATCTTTAATGTAATTGTCTATTTGGTAACTTGAAAACGCTTGCGGACAAATTAAGTTGTTAAAGTCTGCTCTCTCCATCTATCATCGAACTCTGAACCAGTCTTTGGAGATTATATTGAGACACTTGTTTGCTAATGAGTGTTATTTCTAGAAATAAAAAGTACGCATTACATTGTAATGATGCAATCGAAACGCAGCTCAGCTTTTCGCTGTCGTGTGTTCGGTTTGCACGAATCAATATTACAAACGAGGAAACTATGTGCCGATGCGAGACGTTAATGTGCATTTTTTTTTACTTACGTAAATCGATTTAGTTTCGCTTTTTTTAACGATTCACATTATTGCGTTTTCACTGTGAATGATTAGTTACTTAATACATCTGATAAAAATTACAGTTTCCTGCAGAATTAATTAATCGTTAAATGTTTGTATCACTTTACATAATACTCTTCCTTTTATGTAAAGTAACACAAACATTATTCTCTTGTAGAATAATAAAGTTTAACTAGAAGACAAGCTCTAGAAAGACGTAAAGCCTAAGAGGCATTTTCTCGAGTTTACCATAAAAAGTACTAAGTTGCAAAAACGATTATATTTTAAAAAAATCAATTTATTAACTAATACATAAACTACTAAGATTCCAAACATTTTAAATCTTTTTGACTACATTATTTAAAAGCAATCAATGACAATTCACATTTACTATTATAAGTATTTAATAATAGGTATCTTGCAAGGTGCGCATTTTTTTCAACAACTTTATCACGACATATTTACCTTCTAATAAGTAAAGTATTTGTAGAATGTAAAAGAATTTGGATTTGCCATTAAAAACTACATAATCACGATCACATCTGTAAGTAAACACAAACTTCTTTACTATCGATTATATACTAGTAATATTTTAATAAATAGTGAACAAGATGTTGATTTCCACGATAGCCGAATTTAAGATATTAATGCAATTGCTTTGCCGTTGGGAAATCATCAGCTCGAAGTTGACTGCTTTCCATCCATAATATTAATGAAATCTATGAGATTAATCAAACTACTGCAGAAGATAGTGCATTAAAAATATTTATCATGTACAATATAATAAAATTTCCAAACATGTCTTTCAAATGGTGGCTGTAGAAAGTTAACGCAGATCTTTGGCACTTCAGGCCATTTATATCTTCAGAAGTCGTTTTCAATTTAATAATATTTCTTCTAGATTGCTAATAGTTTCTTCGTAGCATTGTATTTGTGTGAAGGTAGAGGATCTTCGAAGCATGTTAGTATCATAAAATAATAACTCATAAATTCGCAATCGCATTGTTATTGTCTATTTCTCACCAATAATGTTTTGGCTGTATCTAAATTCATTTGTCTCCTGTCTCCCAAATATTTCTAACAGTTCTCAGTGTGGGCAACAGTCTCCCGCGTGGGAGACAGGTTAATATTTTCAGTGATACTATATCCTGTGTATCTTAAAAAAACTAGTTGGAGAAAAAGGGAGGAATTGGACGGAAGAACGAACGAGAGAATTTTACTCGGTGAAAATCTTCTCGATACCTTTGATTTCTAGCAGGAGACAGGATATTTTTGGAATATTTCCTTGCACTCGCTTACCAAAAAAAATCTGTTAAATGATTCGGAAATTCTCTCTCGGATTCTTTGTTTCCTAAAATACTGCTTTACAATTAGATATCACAATTGGATACAAATCTTATCAATTTTTACTTTATATCACAGATGAGAGATATTTCAACTTATATTAACAGGTTTCTTATACATGTTGACTTCATCCAACCTTTCATTATATGTCATTAGTTTACTGTTGAATGTTTTAACTAACACCAATATTCTTATTGCATTTAAGTTATTTTGTTATTAAAATATTCCATTGTCTTAGTCATAATAAGGATAAAATAATATCGTGTTTATAACCTAACTAGTCTGGGCGTTTGTTTAGGTATTTCGATATCCAAGATCTCAACCTAAAATGCTTAATGGTAATTTAAACTAGATTTTTATTTAGTGAATTTTTAATATATGCCTTGTCTAAAATTCTTATAATGAAAAACATTGTTGTTATTAAAGCCTCGAGATTTTTTTTAGGAAAAACACAATCGATTTTATTTTCAATTTGGATTTAAGTTTTTTAATTCGAAGAGTTGCTCGGAATGAATACGTGATGATAACTTGGAGTGATAAACTTTTTATTGATAAATTTTGCTTGCCGACTTTGGATTCAGTTTCTATCCCCGGGACCAAAGAAGTTAATAAAACTCATTGCCACAAAAAGGTTACTTATAAATAACCACGCCAGTTCCTCGTTTTCTAAAATTATATTGCTCATGGTATAATCCACTATTCTTATTTGAATTTCACTAGCTATAGCTCCCTTCTGAATTCAATCTACCAGAAGAGTTACAGTTTTCTAAACGGTTTCCGACAAAAAGGAACTGTATTCTATCTTTACCTATGCCTTGTGCAATAGTTTTACAAGTAGCATCTTCGAAATCTTGAGCGAAGTTTAAGTTAGTTCGATTGGTACACAAACGTGTAACAGTTTCCAAGTTTCGAAATCACTTGAACGTTAACTTACCGCTTTAGCAACGGAGTTAATATTTACAGATTTTCATAATTCAACGCCGGCTGAAATTAGCATTGTGGTGGAAACAATAATTGTGTTATTGCGAAATAGTTTGGGAGTGGTTGCGGCAAGGCATTCGCTAATGTTATGTTACAACACGTCGAGGTCGTGTGGAAGCATCACCAGCTCTTTACATAATGTCTACGAATTTACACTGCTACCTTTCCATTTGAAAACACGTGTGTCTACATATAAACCTTCAATTGTAAAGGTCTGACGTAAAATATCAAGGACCTATAGATATATTTGACAAATCTCTTAACGATACTGTCTATAACAATGTGGTGCTTAGGATGATATACATTAAATCATATTGGGCTCATCGCCTAGAGGTATAAAATTTTGGGTATCGTTACTCCAGTAATTTCTACAGCGCCTAGAACTCAGTAGTGTACGTAGTTCTACTATTTGGCGGCTGCAATAAGATTTGCGGTGGTACTTACCTGAACGGTGTCTGGTAATAGAAATCTACTATCATCATCTGCCCATATAGGTCTACTGCAGAACCCGAACCTATTTTAAAAATTGGTAAATTTGCGCCATCTCCCATCATACGGGCCCAATGCGGGTTGGTGAGGAGCCAGAGTCTCGTTTGTTGATTAATAAGTTGCATCACGAGTAGGTAAGGTTGGTCTGGATCCTGTGAGTTGTTGCGAAGTACCCCTTATACCCTACTGACACGACAATTAGATCTACCACCAATTATTTACATGATTTTATCAGGTAATGCTTGGGTATTATCTCTAAGTAACTACGTTTAATGTGGACAATTTGTCAGCTATGGTAACCCCGCAAAAGTATGAACGGATGTGTGAAGACTTTATCATACAATTGTACAGCTGATTCATTCCACAAGCGTCTTTCGAAGAAATTCCTGAATCATTGGCCCCTTTGTCTGGCTATCTGGTCGGGAAGTACCAGATTTGTTTTTAGTTTGGTACCAAACTGTTTTCATTGGTCTGAATCATTGTTTAAATTAAGAAGTTTTGAGTATGGCTAACAAGATTTTTATTGTAATTGGGAATCTACATTTTCATGAAAAGATAAACTTGGACTCTTCTAATGTAAAAGTTAAAGTAGATGTGCACATCATTCTCTAGTTCTCAAGGTTGCTCCTGGGCAAAATTTCATAGTTCTTGAAAACATAATAAATGGTTCAAGGGAAGCTGAAGACCGGAACCGTTTTTTCAATTTGATCACCGAATTGCTGATGAAGAAGGCACTTCATGATGTTATAGTTCTCCTGCGACCTTAGCAAAATACTCAGTATGAATAATTGTGATTTCAAATCAAATGTCGATATAGTTAATTTTGATTATTGAAAGATTTGAATCCGTCATTATTTTTTTGTCATTAATAGTAATGTATCATAATCGTCCATACTACATTAATGAAGCAATAAAGGAGGATATGATTAGTTATTCTAAAGAAAAGATATATAGAATACCTTTGCAACGTTTGATCAGCCGATAGACGTCTTGAATATAGGCCTCTCCCAATAGCGGGAATATTTTGGCCATCTTTCACCACACTAATCCAATGCGGGTTCGTGGGCATTGTAGTGAATAATCTAGATTTAATATATTACATATAATATACATAAAACATTTTATAGTTACAGATGAAATGTGTGAAAGACATCGATAATTTCGAACTATGCATCACGAATATATTTACTATATGCTTGTAAGGTCAGTCGTGACAGACGGAGGCTGACGGTGTGGCCTGCAATTAGTGGTGGCAATTATGGCAGCTGTTGCAGTGGTCAATTCGTGCGTGAAGTCCACTCGATCGTAAACACTCAGCTCGTTTATCCACTAATCCATTGTTTATCCAGAAATTCGAGCTTCAATAATTTCGGTGTTTAAAGGTCGCCTCACAACTTGTTACATCAACGGGCCAAGCTGAGCGAGAGAATTCAAGCTTTGAATGTTATATGGTCAATATATGTTCAAATATTGCATAAACTATTTTATAATTTATTGCTGGTAGTAGGTACCGCCGCAGTTCCTATTGCAGTTAACATTACTGTCTATTACTGTGTTCCGGTTTGATAAGCTAGTGTAATTACTGGAGTAACGAGACTGAATATTTCTGTCTCATTGTCACAAGCATAATGTGTTGCTGTGTATACAATCTTAACTATCGCTCCATCTGTTCATCTCTTAGACCAGATCTCCATGGATTTAGACAATAGATCTAAAAGTGGCAGCCCTACGGGCAATTTACCGCGGCGCCTAGTTGCACGGAATTGAGTAATAAAATATTTACCGCTTATCAGTGGTAAATAGTAACGATTCACTAATGGCGTATAACTAAACATTAGTCAATGGTTATGACAGCTAAGATTAATATTAACTAAAATTAGCTATTGAATAGTTTAGCGCGTGGTAACTCTAATATTAAACGCTAGTTTAAATTCATGGCATGTAGTAGCGGTAATAGATATGACAAAATTATATAAATAAAAATATTGATCAGTAGTAAAGTGTCCAGTTCAGATTTTTTTCTTCAGTTAACTAATTGATACTTTTTACGTGATATACTGGTGGTAGGTCTCTGTTGCCGGAGACCGTCTAGGTAGGTACCACTGCAGCTCCTATTGCAGCAGACAAACATTACTGTGTTCCGGATTGAAGCGCGCTATATGGTAGTGAAATTACTGGGGTAACGAGACTGTACACCTTACGCTTCAAGGTGATGATCACGATCTGGTGCAGTGTATATTACGTTGTGTGTAGTCGAAGATCGGGTTAAGTGACTTTTCTTGGGAGAGGTCTATGTCCAGCTGTGGACTGCCGCAGACTGTTGATGACGAAGATATTATCTTAAATAACATGATGTTATTGGCAAGTGAATCACTTACTATCAGCTGAATTGCTCGTCTTATCTAATAAAAAAAAGGAACGAATATAATAGACTTGGGCTAGCGCGGAGGAGGAAACTCGAGTGACTATCAGATCCGCATCTCCTCGAAATTTTTCTCTATGATGAAGAGGAATTTGTATTTAATGTTATTAATTTTATTACTAAGTAGTTGACAACCTTAGTGTTAAGCCGAGTAAGCGCCTCCACCCTCGCGCCTCCAGCGCCTCGATAATTACCGCCTATTGATAGATACCGATCAGGGACGGCAAGGCCGTTCGGCTTTACTGCGACCTTACTACATTTGTATTTCTTTCACTGTTACCGGGAACTGGATACCAGTTGACTCATTAAACCGTTAGTATACATCATCATGAACAAATTTACTATCACCATAACATTTACTGGTGGTAGTTCTCTGTTGCCGGAGACCGTCACTACTGCTGCTCCTATTGAAGCCGACAAACAGTAGTAAATATTATAATGTTCCGGTTTGAATGGTGTTGTAAGCTAGTGAAATTACTGAGGTAACGAGATTCAACATGTGTTAAAGTGTGTGTGTAAGTAACTGTTAAGTACAGTGTGATACTGTTTATCATCATAAGTAAAATTTTGTATGAAGGAGTGGAGATGAAAGAAAATATTTGGACTAAGAAACAAAATAATGACAAAGGAAATTATAATATTATAAAAATTTGATAACAATAATAAGTAGCAATAATAATATTTATCATAATGATAATGATGTAATATAACTAACAATCAATAATGATAGCAGATAATAAAAGGTTAAATAAACCTGTCGAAGCTAGTTAGAGTATAAACTAGTTGTAGGTTTTTAATAAAAAATTTAATAATAATAAAATATTTCAAATAATACAGTATATATATTTACTATGTGATATATAATGGTATGTAACGGTCACCATTTCGTATTCGAACCCTCACTACGGCAGGCGTGAGAATGAGATTGTATCGTACGTTGGGATTCGCGAAACGAATGCTGATTTCGGTATATGTATGATTCATACAAACCACTGTACTGTTTGCCGGCTGCAATAGGAGCTGCTCCTACTACCTACTTACTTTTTTATGTTTATAGCCACAGGTTTTGATACATGACTTAAAGCACGTGATATTAGTTGTAATAACTGCACATTAATTGAAAAATTCATTGGTGCAGGCCGGATTCGAAACTACCTTCGAAGTGGAAGATCCGCGTTCAAACTACTAGTCTATGACGGCTCGGGACTATCTATTTACTTAGATAGTCTCCGAGAACAGAGAATTTATTTTGTCATAGTGAAGTCTTCAAAATATAACCTGCCTCTGGAGGGAAGTCAAGGTTGTATGCGGTTTATATCCATAGGAACCTAATTGTTCTTCTTTGGAACATTGATCTCGGAATATCCTACAGAACTATCTGTACGTCCCTGCACTGCTGCACATCCCAGGGAGAGCAGTTACCCTCTCCAGCATCCACAGTATGCTAAGATAAAATACAAGACTTCTTCATACTTGTCGTTCGCCACAGGCTCACTTAATAGACAGTGATGTTCCCCAACTTGAATCCCTTTCAGTCTCCTTCTACTACAGGTAGGGCTTACCTTAGTCCTATTCTCTATAGCCCGCGACTACAGAGCTAAAGCAACAGAGACCTACCACCAGTATATGATTTAAATGGTATATTTTTATGGTGATGGTGAACATGTGCGTTAGATTGGTTGATATTTTAACGATAAGAGTTTAATGGTTATTGAATTTTTTTACTGTTTAATATCGATTTAACGCAGTTCGATTCCTAACGTCTATGTTACCAGTAATACCGCAATTATTATTGCAGTCTACAATCAGTACTGTGTGAACGTTACTGCATTCCGGTTTGAAGGGTAGCTAGTGAAATTATTGGGGTAACAAGACTTAAGCACTATAGTCTCTAGGCGATGAGCGTAATGTGGTGTACATACCATCTTAACTAGTACCATTTTATGGACAGGCATATCACTTACTATCATCATTAGCAGATAGACGTCCACTGCAAGACATAGGCCTCTTCCAACAGCGGTGGGATTTGGGCCATCTCTCACGCTGGCCCAATGCGGGTTGTTAGAGAGCCATAGCCTCGTTTGTTATTTAGCAGGATGCATCAGCAGATGAAGTTGGCTTGGGTCCTGTAAGTTCCCGATGGGGAATGGTATTGCCCTACCTTAACGGGGCCTTTGGGGTTGTAAGCGGTTAGGATGGGGTTTTGGTCGCCCTCTAAACGACTTCCAGCAGGACTATGGCTGGATGTGGTCTCCAGCCGTCGTATCAGTATATGTGCAAGTGTTGAGGAGTCTTCAGTCCCAGGACGGGCTATACCAGCATAACATTAAACCTCTCCAAACGCTGAAGACGACCACCGTGGGTGGTTTTAGTGGGTAAAAACATCTTCATAATCTTGTCTTCCATCTAAAATCCAAGGTATCTTTTCGAAGATTTCTCCCCTAAAAGAAAAGGGTCCCGTGAGTTGTTTGGGACCCGTTACACCCTTTACTATCAGGTGAAGGTTAAGGCGAGATCAGATTTAATTACTATTAAATTATCACCGGAAATGGTAACACTTAAATGATTAACTGACATTTCACTGACATTCCTCACACCGGATGTTGTGACAAGTGCGCGTCCGTCGGTCAAATTTACATTGACTGCATACCAGTAATATTGTATAGTTAGTAGTGTAAACATACGAACGAGTTTTGAAAATAGATACTACAAACACATATATTTAATACATTTTTTTAAAATATTAGATCATAATCTCACCTGGTGTTACGTCTGCAGCGGTAATGTGGAACTGGTTACTTATGATACAAATTAGTATATGGGGCTCAGGCCCAATGAGGGGTCATATATCTCATTTAGGAGGTAACAAGAAACTTTATAAAAATTTAAGGTTTTTTATAGCATTTTTATTTATTTATTTGCTTTTGGGGTGCATTGGATAAAAACTACGAAGTCCGAGACGTAGAAAATAAACACTCAAAACTGGGACATGGAACGAAGAAGATTGGTAAACACGTAGGTAGATTATTTTAATACAATGATAATACACCTTTTTAGTATATTAATGAAACATTTAAACAAATGAAAGTAATTAAATTACTAATAAGTTAAATTACAGACTGATGACTAAGAAAAGTTACAGTTTTCTCAATCTGATCCTTTTTTTCTGATCAAGGCCTTCACCTGATGGTAAGTGATATGCCCATAACAACGCGTCGTCTTGTGACGTAAGGTGTTAAGTCTCGTTACCCCAGTAATTTCACTATCATACAGCACCATTCAAACTACAACACAGTAATGTTCATACATTACTATTTAACGGTAGAAATAGGAGCTGGGATCTTCAAACTTTATTTTGAAGAAGACAGATCTTACGATGATAATGAATTTGATGACTGCAGTAATATTAAATTCGTTACTCCGGTGATGCTATAAAGTTTACTATAACCGAAGGTTACCTTGTCGAAGATCTACGACCACGGTCAGGATATATCGCTGTAGGCTTCGCTTCGGTCATCGATCTGACATACCATCAATCATATATTATTAGTAGTGTCACTACCGCAGGTAATATTTTATGGTAATTGTTTGCGACGTGCGACAGGCTTTTGTTGGAGTATAGTTTGACAGCTGTCAACTGTCAAACTTCCTACACTGCACTGCGACCGGTATCTGCGATCAGCATATTGTCAAAATTGACAATAATGTGCTGTATGTTATATAGCGTAATAAAAAAAAATATTATGTGTAACGGTAGGTATGGATCCAGGATGTACCTTGCGAAGAACAATCTAGAATATTCAAAAGGTTTACTGGTGGTAGGTAGGAAACTGTCTAGGTAGGTACCACCGCAGCTCTTATTACAGCCGTCAAACAATACGATGCAAACATTACTGTTACAGTTTGGATAGTGCTGTACCTAGTGAAATTACTGGGATAAAGAGATTTAACACCTTACTTCTTGAGGCGACGAGCGCAATGTGGTGCATTGTATACCATCTTAAAAAGCGCCATGTTATGGGTAAGCGTACTTACCATCAGGTGAACGTGTTGCTCATCACGTCGCATAAAAAAAATATTGTAAAAGGAAAGGATATTATCTTTAAAATTATTGGGTCTCGTCTAGATTCTTTGAAACCTAAATACGTCGAGTAAAGATATTTGCTTTATGAACAGTTATGCCTGCTAATAATAAAGATATTATGATATTTATATAGCGCTACTGTATTGGCGATAAGTCTCGAATGCTTAAGACCTGGGCACCACCGCAGCTCCTATTGCAGTCTACAAAGAGTACTGTACAGACATTACTGTCTGTCTACTGGTAACAAGGCTTGCATCTAATGTCTCAAGGCGATGAGCGCAATCTGGTGTATACCATTTTAACCAGCGGCACGTTGTTATGAGCAAATATATCACTTACCTTAGCTTCCTCAATAGCCTTATTTAAGTATAATTTGTCGGAAAACAATTCATCTATAGTAAGTTACTATTATTTTTTACTGTCTTCAACCGCAGAACTCGTACGCGTAGTAATTTTTAATAGCTGATCACTTATAATTACGTAATACAAGACAGCGGCATCACTGCAATGTGTAACGCCCTTAACCAACATACAATGCGCTATTTTTGACATTAACACAGCGGCAATGGCGGGACCGGTGCAGTTTTTCGCGCCTTTAATGGTGATTATTAAGAGGTGAGAGCGGGACCGCATCTGTCGTTGTCAGAAGTCATTGTCGGACGGAATGCCGCCGGTTGACCATAGACAGCGGCCGTGCAAAGGTCGCACCGAAATTCTGCCACAAAACAAGTAAAAAAAAAAAATCTATTATTTCATCTTTTTTGTTGTGATTTTTATAATTATTATATATTTAATTTTTTTTTTAATTTATTTGTTAGTACTCGCTCATAATCGGATGTTAACACTGCACCATAATATACTCATCGCCGTGATAAAAAAGTTTTAACATAAAAAGGTTTAAATAATTTAATGATACTATTATAAGATGCAATCATGATCATCATCAATTGGAAAGGAATATTATTTATTTATTTATTATTTAATACTGCCACAAAACTTTTTTTATAAAATATATAATATGCTAGTGACCTTTTTTGAAAAATCACTACAGAAGCGTATTAATTTTTTTTAACCAATTTTTAATGAATTTTGATCACTTTATTTTCCTCATGGGTCGGCTGTGACCCCAACGGC
>DWLS01006565.1:0-11505 GCA_018246255.1 Pachliopta kotzebuea | reverse complement strand
AATTTCGTATGAAGAGAAATAACTTTAATTATATACTGAATAAATATAAATATCTATACACCAATGATACGAGTCAAATTTATAACTTTGCAATCTATTTCAAAAGTAACGAGAAAAGAAAACGTTTTAAAGAAAATAACAACCTTTGTAATAAATATAAATTGGCAATATTCTGTGTTCATTGCAGAAAATTAGAAGCGGCGTAGAGGCGCAACTCAGTTACAAATACACTCCAAGCCATGATTAATACCAAGGTTGGCAAAACAAAACTAAAAAATTAACGTTTAACATGGACCATTATTTATTTTTTAAACAGCAGTGACAACGATCTGCGTAAGTTTTTTAAGGTTAGCTACCTACACGAAGTCCTAATAGATATTCTTACGATAGGTAAATATTTAGATGTATGTATCATTTATTGCTTTTCTGTTCAATTTAAAGTCTTAAAAAAGTATTAGTTATTTATCAACTAACATTACGAAAGTAGATATAATATAGATTGTTTTCACTAAAATAACTGAGATTAATCAAAATATAGCAGGTCCTAATCAAATTAATGATCATGAAAGCAATATAATTCCATTATAAATATTGTTTGCTGGCGAAAATGTAATTTTTGACAATGGAAACCATGTCTTTTCGGGTTTTTGATGTGCCTTTACTGCAGAAACGGAACGTTGTGGTTGAGGAAGTAGTTTTTTAAAAACAAAAATTTTCGTCAAAAAGCTCGGCTATTGCGGCGAGTAATTTTCCTCCAAAGCAAAGCGCTCGGAGTTGCAGCCTGCGTCCTTTGTCCCGCGCTTTACGGCCCTGTCCCTGTACATAAAAATTCCGAACTACGCCACATACTGTTTATGTTTAGTTTTTATTATTTTTACGACTCAATGTCGTCTCGGACGGAAAGAACGTTCACAGTTTACATGCAGAGATGTGGCCATTTGTAACAATGTGTTAGGTATGTAGTCGTAAAAGATTTTAGTTAATTATATACTAAAGTCTTTTTACTGTACGATAGGTGATTGGCCAATTAACATAAATGTACAAGAAGTACCATATTCACAAATGTTTTGTAATCACTACAATAATTGAAATACTTTGATGATTTAAAGTAAAATTGGTGAATTTATTTTATTGAACCTACAAAATAATCATATGGTTAATACATAATTCAGGTGTTGTTTGCTATGTGAAATACTTGTACTCAAGAAATATATGTAAGGGGCACCACTCAAATATTGGATACCATTCTTACTGCCATCTATG
This sequence comes from Pachliopta kotzebuea, assembly GCA_018246255.1. Lineage (NCBI taxonomy): Eukaryota > Metazoa > Arthropoda > Insecta > Lepidoptera > Papilionidae > Pachliopta > Pachliopta kotzebuea. The sequence goes on along the minus strand of DWLS01006565.1, from coordinate 10,242 downwards.
GATAAGAGGCGCATACACGTAAAACCGTTAAGGTCGCCATTAAGCTGCTGTCCAAACCATGTTATATTATAAATCTGTTACTAAACTGAATCTATCGTAAAAAGAAATAAATATTTATATTAGCACCGGAAGAAGCAAATACAGCCGTTGAGGCATATTTATTAAATAAGAATTTTAAAAAAGTGTTGAAATATGAAATTATTATTTGTTGTTGGCTTGTTATTACGCCAAGGTGACGCTGCTTGCACGTGAGCTGAGAGTTCATTCCTCGGCACGATATCCACTGTTGTGCCGGCGTGAACTCGAGAGGCTCAGTCAAGAACGTTCATTTACCGCTTGCGTCATTCATAGCAAATACTACTACCTCCATCTGGCGGTCAATGTCGGCACAACGTAACACAGTGTTCGTTTATCAAATAGATAAGAGATGGCGCTATTAAATTATACACTGACAAAAATCTTCATTTAACCGGTTTTGTTTGTAAAAGATTTTGACTTTTCGTTTAAATATCCAAAACCGTGGACTTTCGTAGTAAAAAAAAATATTTGTGGAAATCAACAATGGTTATTAATGAAAATGATATTATACCATTTACTTAAAGTATTTACTTTCAATAAATATTATTTCTATCAAAATTAAATTTCGTTTTAAATATCTCCTCTGGTATGCGGAACAATACTCGTGGCAGTCGAACAAAGTGTAAATACTCTCAATGTTGTTGGCTGTTTTAAATTAACACTATTTGAAAGTGATCTCATCGGAGCTCCGGCCATTACTCATCGGTCGTCAAGCAACACTTGTGACTTGCTTTACTATCACATTATGTATTTAGCTGAGAGGAAACTCTTAGATGTTAACGTAAGTAGAATATGTTTGTGGTTAAAAATACATTTGGTATACATATTAATTAAGAATTACAGAGATTTTATTCCACAAAAAGGCAAGACGAGCATGCCTGAAAATATTTAAATGTCATTACCCCTTGTAATAATTAATAATAACAAAGGTAATTGTAATAATTAATAAAAAGTACAGCCGAAATTGAGACCAAATGTAATTCTTGCCTAAAAGATGAGGACTTTAGTTCCTTTTTTTTTTAATTGAGTATTCTTTCGCCTTGTTTATTAATTTTTTGTTTAACACTTAATGCAATTAACTTTTTATAATTACTTTGCGGAAATTAAGTGTCTGTTCGTGTTTTTTTAATTTAATATTTTGAAGACATTAAATGGTTAAGCCTTTCAATAACTGGTCAATAAATATTACTATAAATACCTATTCCAATTTGTCGTACAAGTGGTAAACTAAAGTAATAAATAAAATAGGTTCTCGTAATTTTTAAGGGATTTAAATATTATGTTCAATTTAAAAAAAAAATTGTGTTCTATCCTTTCTTTGCATTCAGATGATTTCAAAGTTATTACGGCTTTAATGCAAGTCAAGGTCAGCAGATAATGGAAGTTTCGAATATCATTACTGTAATGATATGCCCCCTAGCGGTGCGACGGACATAACAAAAGGCATTCACGATTATTACTATGTTTAATGATTATCAAAAGGTTTAAATTACTGAAGAAAAAACTTCATTTTTCTTCAACAGATGGCGCTAACAATTGAAACAATAAGGCTATGTTCTACACATGACTACTAAATTACAATCTTACCGTTACTTTATGCAGAGTGAAATATATTTTGTTCAATGGTCTTACCTGAAAATAATCAAAATATATATGTCATTAGTGCGAAAAATAAGTTCCCTTTATTTTTTTACAAATGCTATTAAACAGGTTTTTATCAGAATAGAGGTTTATGATTAACTTAAGAATAATTACATACAGCAAGCTTTATCACTGCCGGAGCTAAAATCTTCTCTCATAAGGAGAGCCGGCAATTTACCCACCACGCTATCCACATGCAGGTTGGCGGATTGAAAAGTATGTACTTGTTTACTTAATTTAAAAATATTAAACCGTAAAACGGAAAACAGTCTTTTCACTTATTTTCAATACCTTTATAAATATATACAAGTCAAAACAAGATGCTTAAGATATCTTGACGATATAGAGGTCTACATCGAAAGGACCCGTGTATATAGGTCCTGAAATGTGGAATAACATTGTACATACTGTACATAAATTATAATACATTTAGAAATAATGTTATATATTACTCCAATACTAATTTTGTAAACTTTGGTATCAGTTAAAACATTATTATGATAAAGGTATATCATTAGATAGACTTTTTGTGATTCTTTCTCTCTATAGTGAATCTCTCGAATAAATATTATTCGTTTGCAAGATTTCTTATTACTTTTGTAATATAAAAACTTGTATTTATATACATTTTGCATGAAACGTGGAAAAAAGAAAAACTTGAAAGAGGTGATTAAATTAAATATAATATTTTCCGGAGTTTGAGACTATTGGATATTTCTCTTATATGAAATGATGTTTGTATTAGCGCAGAAACTCAAAGCATTTCTCGATCTCAGACGGGATTACATGTTGTAGCGCTTATAGAATAAATTTTAAAGTATATTCTGCACTCGCATGGCATAAAGTGAATAGAACAGGTCCCCGTGTGGGCCGGCATTGTTACTGGGACGTGGATAATGGGCTCCCAGCTTCCATAACTTCTGAAGGCTTGTATCGCGTCTCCGGAGCGTTGTTTGTGTTGTCTCAGATGCTTTCACGATGTGTCTCTTTAAATAAATACTATATCTGTAGTGCTCCTTTTTATTCCGATTTTCATCTACACAGATAAATAAAAAATATTCTTTTTTATATCAATATAACAGATTGTTATTGAAATTAATGTTTAAATGATACTTATACCGAAAAACCAATTTTCTGCAACTGCAAAATTTCAATTAAAATGTATAATTTTTTATTGTTCGTGTCGACGAGACGAGCAAGACTAACCCATGACAACGTGGCGGTGTTTAAAATGGTATACACTGCCCCACATTGTGCTCTTCGCCTTGAGTAAGGAGTTAAGTCCCGTTATCCCAGTAATTTAACTAACTTATACCACCCTTCGAAACAGAATAGTTATATTTGCACATTATTATTTGGAGGTAGAAATGGAGTTGCGGTAGTACTTACCTAGACGGTCTCCTGCAACAGAGACCTATAGATTTACCTACATTTCTTATTTAATGTATAAAATGCGCAAACAATTATGATCTATACTTTTTGAAATCCTAAATTTCAGACTTACCTAAAAATTAATGCTTTGCGGTTATATAATATTTACGACAGGACTAAAAAATACAAGTGGAAATAATGATTTTGTCGCTGAGTAAAATAATTTATAACAGTTCTTTTGTTAGTATCAGTACTATATTTTAAATACATATTTATCTTCGACGGCAATATCTTTTTAAAGTGAAACGGAGCGCGAAACAACAAACTTGTGTCTATCAAATACTTAACGGAGTCTAGTCTGCTGCGGAAATTATGAAAGTTGAAATTGCAAAGCGCCCAGTTCAACGTGAGCCCTGTTTTGTAAGGTACTCCACGTACGCGCCACCAGCAGATAATCTGGTAATATTTTTACTAGAATTTAATAAACGTATCCAACGTTGCATGTGCGCTGTTTATGTGCTTTTCGATGGATAATTCAATGTGTTCTGTAGCAGACAACTTGTTTTTATTAATGTTTTTTCTCTACAATAAACACAAACCTTGATATACATCCAATTTAGTTTAATAATGGTTAAAATAAAATAAGCAAATCATGACGTAATTTACTTGATGATTTACATTATTTAAATACGGAAGAACGGATACTTAGTAATAATATTATAAGATACTTTTTGTATTCTTAAATACATTATTTTGAAATATTCAAGGAAAGGGTAATTTAGTACTTTTTTATTTAGTAATAATGTGTTACTTTTTATACATTATCAACATAATATGAAATACATCCAATATTAATACTAAATGAATGTCTAATGTATTCGTTCTATTCCAATCAGAGATCGTTCACAATAAATCTATTCATGAAGCAAAGCTAATTCATGAACGCCATCAAGGTTGTAACTGCCCTTTAAATTAGCTCGACCTCCATTATGTGGCAGTCGTTCGCGAGGCTCTTTGCTTTTACGGATAGTTAAATTTCTATTGTGAGAACTGTGTCTAGCTGCGACTCAGACATTTCAACGCCAAGAACGACTAGATTGAATACTTTTTGCGCATTAAAATAATGCTCTGTTACAGACTAAAGCCGCCGTTTCGCAAAAGGTCATTAGTTGTCATTTTCCTTGAGAGCATAAAAACCATTAACGTTCACAATACTTTGACGTTCGCCTTTTGGATTTTATCACGTGGAATTGAGATGAAAAATAAATTCTTACAAATGTTTCCTTAAACGATTTATTTTTAAAAAGAATCGCAGCGTATATTAAAAATAACGACTTTGATGATTTTCAAAAGCTGCTTTCACAAATGTAACGTATTGAACATTTCACAATCGATCGCTTTGAAGATTCGCAAAAGATGTAAATTTTTTTTAGATACAAAAGAGTGTTCTCATTGCACCTGTAATGTCTTAGCCGTCACGTCATTTAAAATATAACACAGTATCTACATTACTACGTCCTTACCTATCTTTAAGAAAAGTTAAGGACTATTATCTTGACCTCTAGTTGCATATTTTATATTTACTACTTTGTTTACTTCCGATATATTTCCTTCCTTATATGTTACTATTACTAGTACACGGTACACCTACACTAAAATAGTTTCTCATTCCTATTTGAGTATGCTGGAAAAGAACTCTTTTTTAGGGTTAAGATGGCCTTTGTCACACGGTTACTTTTATTAAATAGTTTGTTTTATATAAATACGTGTAAGTGTACATAAAGAATATATAAATAAATAAATACTATTAGGCAATAGAAATAGACGATGCGATAGTTCCTAACGAGACGGTCTCCGAAAATAAACACAAACTAGATAAGTTTGTAATTCTCATAATAAGTTTAAGAAAAATAAAAAACTAAATTATAACATTAAATTTAGGAAAACACTTACTGTAAACCGATTGTTAGTAACAACAAAAAATTAAATTGTTTTGTCTAACATATCGAACTAATTTGTAGAGAACAACAACAACGAGATCATCAGGAATATATCCTCTTTTGATCTGTTTAATATATTAACGCATCTGTTTAATCTTAATTGCAAAAGGCGACGGACCCCTTTTGTAATCATTAGACGTATAGACCTATTTTATTACATGGGGAATTTTCGCTTAAAGCCATGCGAGGTCAATGCCAACATAGGTTTCCGCTTTGTGGTTGATTTAAAGCGAAACACGAGAAAGTCGCTGCGCTTGAAAGTAATGTAAGGTGTGGTACACTAGTGTGATCGTGTCGTCTACAGCAGTGTGCGAATGGGTTTCTGCAGTTTCGATTAATGGTCAAACAAAAGTTTCAGCTGGTAAATGGCTCAATATTTCACTTGTAAAGAACTCTAAAGAGGAGGTAATGTATGATTTTTTTGCAGCAAATAATGGGTGGCAACGTAGTGTTTCAGCGACACATTTTCCACAAGGAGTGTTGTTATGTCAGTGAATGTGTATGCATTGAGAATATTCTGGAGTTCGCCTGCAGGCGGCCCGCGTGGCCTTGAATACGGATGAGGTGTCCCCGCTCAGTTGCTCATACTTTATGTATGTACAGTGCAATTGCCCTCCGATACTTATAGCATTAAATCGATATTTTAAATCGTAATTTTTGGGAACATTGTATAAAATAAGTATATGGAGAAAAATACATTGGCCAAGTAATTATTTTGATTTGACGAAGCGAGGACACGAGCAAGGCGTTGTTTACCTAATGGTAAATGTTACGCTTTCTATGACAACGTAGACCTGGTTAAGTGATAAGATGGTAGCGACACATTGCTCGTCGTTACCCCGGTAATTTCAATAACTTACCTTCAAATCAGAACACAGTAATGTGCACACTGCTGTTTAATAGCTGTAGCAGTAGACGGTCTCCAGTAAATATATATTAGGCGCCGTGTCTTATAATAAAATAAGAAATACAGGGGGAGTAGATAGAAAGTTGTTACAAGAGAGAATATCTTAATTTGTATATATGTATACACTTATTTAATGTTTATATATAATGTTGTGATTACTACAAATACAAAGAAAGTCTCAAATTCAATTGGTACTTTGTGAGCGTTTATTGAAAATCGTGTCACATCTCTCCGGCTTCACTTTCATTCGGCTTCATCTCGATTTACGCGTTCACTTATTTTGCAACTTAATTGTTAAGTCACGAGCGCTCTTATCTTTGTAATACGAGCAGTTAAGACGACATTACTGTCATCATCATCATCATCTCAGCCTATTGCAGTCCACTGCTGTAAACATGTGACATTACTGTAAACAGATTTAAATATACTTAGTTCAGCGTCGTATCGACGTACGTATTGATAGTCTGTTATTTAGGTTTACTGATAAAGAGAAGAGACGTTTTGAATGGCACAAACATGCAGTGTTTATGAGAACGGTACTTTCCAATATATATTACGACCAACTGAATAATAAAAGCGGATATTCGAGAGCAGGCAAAAGTTATCTTTACGATTGTAGGCAATCCCGGCTGGCGGAGAGCCGAATCAAAATCTTTAAGGTCGTTTTAGTGTTATCGTATATTAGACGAAGTTTACTGCTATCGCTTACGGGCTGACACGCCAGATCAAGATCTCTGCAAAATTGCGGTGACGGTGTTAAGTTACATTCGATACAAAATTAAGGCAAATAAAATGTTTCGAAAGGTTAACCACATTATATTCCTTACTTATGTTTTACCAGATCTATAATGATGTGTTTAATTGAACTGTTTGTAGAGTTGTCCACGGTCATATGTATCATTGCACAACTCATCATTAGTGGATGGATCATCCTTACACCTTCAAACCACAGAGGGCCGTTTACGGTTTGGTTTTAGAAATATTCTCTTTTGGAAACATTTAAGTTGTAGAATGGGCCTACTTGGTGAGGTTTTTTATCGGCATCATATTTATGTGAAGAGCTGTTCGTATTACAATTAAAAAAGTTTTAAATAAGTTTTTTTTGTTATTTTTCTCTCTAGGAACATATAATAGTTATAAGGTATGCTTATGGATGTCTTAAAGAATAAAGTAAAAAACTGCTTCACAGCAAATCAGATTGTAGTTAAGCATATATCTTCTTTACTCTTAACTTAAAGTAGACGAAGTTTAAAAAGTATAAAGCTTCTATGTACTGCATTGAACCGTGGTAGTGTAATGAAGAAACGAAGGAATATATAATCTAATTTTTCAATATGAAAGAAAATAAGTTTTAAAAGGAAAAAGCTATTTCTCTACACTTCAATATTAATTTCTTTAAAATAGAGGAAACACGTTTTGAATTCTTTGCCTATAATACTGACTTCTCTAATAAACCCTCTGCAGCTCAATGTTTAATGCTTAGTAAATAAACGAATTTCTATTTCCCCCAAGCGACCTACATATACTCACGTGACTGTTGATAACAGTGTAAAGATTTATTGATTTTTTAATGGACCATTTATCACTTATTTAACCATTAGTATATGAAGCCTTTTAGGTCAACTAGAACTGACTTTAATAAAAGGTTCCTTCAAAATGTTTTGAAAAGGCTTGCATTCCAGAAAACTTAAAATTTTCAACGATAAAAATCCTGTCTGGGTGCAACATCGCGTCTTCGGACAGACTTACAGGTGTCTCATCAGGTTTTGTGATTAAATCTCGGGCCTTGGTAAACATTTAACACTAGCATATGCCCTTGGCCTGTGACAGACTGTTGCCATAAGAAAGTTTATTTGAGACTCTAGGGGTAATTCATTTTAAATTACAATGTTTGAATATCATACACATTTATCTATTTTGGTATAAAATTGTAGAACCGTTTGTATAATTTAACGTAATTTTGGCTTTTTGGTGAAGTGGTTAGGTTAGGTTAAAACAAAGGTCCATGGCTCGATTTCGGGACGGCGTATTGCAGAGTTTGATTTATGTTAGGTTTGTTACGGAACCGCTTGTCTAACTCATACTTGATGTATTCTGGCTGTCATAGTATTCTCTAAGCTGAAGTCGTATCATCACCCTCGCCTTGTTAACACTACTCATCATATGAAAATTAAGTAATGTGTTTAGAAAAATGATTACAGGAATGAGGCGCAACTAGCAATGGAAGAGTAAATACGATTGGGATCGACATTCAGGCTGCGGGACGGCATCAGAGTAGGCTAGATGCGTAAAGTAGGACAGCAGGCGGGGGAGGATCGGCCCAATTCCCGGCGCTGTACCGTGACCTGCCCCACGACCCAAATATATCCCCGCTGCTACAAAGTACATACCAACACCGGCATTTGCAAAATGTACCAGTTGTCATTATTCACGCACAAAGGTTTAAATTTTACAAAGTTAATTAAATAGACGTCAAGTGAGACATGATCTGATCTTGTGATGTCTTAAAAGTAACATGGTATGCAATAAAACTAATTTGAACCGACTTTATATTTGACTTCTTTACAATCAACATAGATTCATCTCTCACCATATCATTTTGCTTAGTTTTTGAACTAAATATTAAAAACATTTAAATTTCAGGACTATGTGCAGAGTTGGGACAAATTTACGTGGGAAACCTTACAGCTTATGTATGCCACTACTTATACAACACTAGATGAGAATAAAGATGGATACGTAACAAGACATTTCGTAAAAGAAAATTCTTGTTATGATTTTTATACTTACGTTTATGATATAGATAAGTTGTCACTATTAATATCAAACCCTAATAACAGAGAAACTTTCCGCCTTGAAAGAAAAATAAAAAACTTGTAAAGAAAAAATATTTGTTTTCAATTCCTGCTACAACCCTTCACTTTATAAATAATTTAACTAGTCAATTTTGTAATTAAATAAAGTATGATTTTTCCGCACATATAAACCTTTTTATTGTAATATTTAAAAATATCCTCACTTACTAACGGAGTGTCCCATTCATAGGATTTTAGGGTATGAATTTGAAAAGGAAGCAGGCCTAAGAATACATACTGATAGTTTAAACGAGTTAATAAAATGTAAATTGGTAAGGAATAATATATTGTCAGATATGTATTACAGTAAATAATAGAAATAAGAACATGTAAATGTGACTACATAAAAATATGTGTACGTACAGGTTTTGTAATGGTAGATGATAATATAGCGTAAGTATTAAAAGTTAAAAAAACCCCTGAATAATAATATAAGAGAAAAGCGAGTAAATTTTTTTTTTTTCAAATAATAGCGGAAGTTTAAATGTAGCTTATAAAGTAACAAATTTTGCGCTAAAATAATCAATAATATTTTTTTTTATTTAATTAAAGAAGCTATTAATAGATAAGCAAAACCGAATTGTTTTTAGTTTTTGATTTTCTTTTCCATATCATGTTACTATTGTATATAAAAGTTTTCTTCCGTATGAGACTTGACTTTTTTTTACCTTTTTTAATTATTCCGTAAGAACCAGCAAATTTAATTTGTTTAAAAAATTTATAACAAGAAGTTCATTGTTTCAAATGCCAAAAACATACTCATTAAAGAATCCAACAGTTGCAAAACAGTTTACACGTTTAGCGTTATAGATAAACTAAACTTCTTCAATGAATAACCCGTAGGATAAAAAATGAAGACATGACAGACGACGACACAGCCTACATAGTTGACAAATGTCTAGCATGCCGGCACCGATAAACAACATACAATATAAATGTTCCGAGCTTAATAAAGATATACGAACAGATTTTTTGCTAAGCAAGAAAAATAAAAATACAAAGAAAGTATTGAAACTGTATTAATAAATAAAGTTTTTGTTATTAAAAGTTATTTAACGAACAAAGAGAAAATATTAGATACGATGCTTACAATCATTGGGAAATTATTAAAAAAAATTATATTAAGTCATACCACGAATTTTAATCCTTTTTATTTAGACAATTAAACTTCAAGATCTTGATAGTGAAAATCGAAACTTTAGTAAATCAGCCATTGTAACTTGTTCGGTATAGTTACATCCCTATATGGCGGTAGTTGCACCCATATTTTTATTCCTCTCCTTGCATCAGCGGGTAGTGGTGAAATACTCTCACCAATCAGATGGCCGTATGGGCTGGTGCGGGGGGAGAGGGACGGACAGCGACCGCGCGATGAGTTGGTTGTACGACG